>JAZHYW010041154.1:0-15134 GCA_037355805.1 Ixodes ricinus | reverse complement strand
CATGACATGGTAACCTTTCAGACGGTCAAACCTCGCAGCCATCAGCGAAGACCATATTTCCAGATTTTACTCGAGCCGATGATCAAGGTATACTCGACATGTTAGATTTACCTTTTACAGATTTCTACCAGTATTGTTCTATTAGACACCACGACTGCAGTACAAGCGTGGACTGCATTTAAAACACTAACAGAGACCGCCATAACCTGCTTTTTCCCGCTTCGTGTAAAAACAAAATTACTAGACAAAACCTTTTGATCATTAGAAGTATTGCACAGCTAAAAGACCGCATAAAAGGGCGAAGAAATCGCCTGCGTTTTAATGAATCGCTCGGCCAGCGCGCTAAAATAAGAACACTGTCCCAAAAACAAAACAAAAAACGTAATAAATGCCAAAAACAAAACTTACATAAATGTTACTCTTTAAAATTCTATAAAATTATCTCTCAATAAGTTTCGTAATTATTTGCCACCGACAAAAAAAAGGCATTTCTAGCCTTGTTGATTCTTATCGATAATATCATCAGCGATTTCGGCGAAAATGGCCCATTGTTTAATAGATACTTCCAGTTGGTTTTTACTCGTGATAATGGGATCATTCCCCATAATCAATAGCACACATTACCGATTGCAAGTATTGATGCCATTCGGATTGATCAAAATGACATTTTTGATTTGCTTCTAATCTTAGATGGGTAAAACTCGCCTGGCGCTGATGGAATCCCAAACACATTCTTAAAAAAATGCATAGTGGTGTTCTTCTTACATAGCCAATATATAAGAAACATCACTATCTTGACGGAGTCTTCTACGTGACTGGAAGTCAGAAAAACTAGTTTCAATATTAAGGTCGGGGAAAAACAAATCTACAAAACTATCGTCCAAACTAACTGACAAGTGATGTTGTAAAATTTTTGAGGAAAGTTGAGTTGAGGACAGTAACCTTCTAGGAAGTTATCTACAGGGTTTTGGGCGAGTTCGCTTAATAGTCACACAACTAATGGAAGTAACCCACGACCTATAAGTACATGCCTCGACAAGGACGAACAGACAGATGTGTTGTACCTGGAGATTCTCAAGGCATTTGATTATGTTTCTCACCCAAAGCAACTTCATAAACTAAAATAGATTCTTAACAATTTTCACAATCTGACCTGGCATGAGGCTTATCTTCTTGGTAGAGAGCAGTTCGTCCAGTTAAATGTACAATGTCAGACAACGAATTCGTTATATCAGGAGTGCCTCATGGGTCAGTTCTTGGGCCGTTGCTATTAATCCTTTATATCAGTGACATTAGCCGAGGATTTCCAGCTGGTGTTAAAATTAAAACGTTTGCCGATGATATAATTACCTATTCAGAAATATAAGCATCATATCATCAGAATACATTGAATGAACACTTACAAAAATTGACAAACTTGTGTTACGAATTGCAAATGGAAGTTAACAAAAAGAAAACTGTATGCATTAACATTACGCGAAAAAGAAACTTCCAGCACAATTCACCTATTGTGTTGTGGCGATGCCTTTAAATATGTGTAGGAGTACAAATATCTATGAATTTTTTTAATTGAGTCTGAACTGAAATGTACACATGGTATAAAAAGTTTCCAATAAAGTGCTAAGAAAACTTTGGACACTTAGAAGGAAGTTGGAATTAGCCTGTCCAGAGCTAAAATTAACAGCATATGAGTCACTGATATTACAAACGATTGAATATGCAAGCCCAGTTTCGAATCATTCAAACAACAAAACATTCACACAAGAAAACGCATACAAAGTAAAGCTCTCAGATTTATTTTTAATCACTCTATTAACAGAGTCGGTCTCCCTACTGACGTTCGATGCGAACCTTCTGCCTATAAGTGCGAAGAGAATTATTGACTCGAGCTACTATTTTTTTTTAAATTGCTGCATGTTGATTACTTTATTCATCCTATATATTCATAAATATTTTACATACCCGGATTTCAATGACGCCACTCGAACGAAGCTTAGCAAATACATTGTGCCTCAACGCTTTAACACTACTGACTCTTTTAGAAACTATTTTTTGATAAATGCATGCATGATGGAACTGCCTATCCACGGATGCTGCAAATAGTAAAAATGTGTATGGGTTTCTTGATGATATTTGTAATACTTGCTGTGCTTTGCTTTCACGGCGAACCGTGTGCAAAATAAAAATATCCATGTCTGCGTAATCTTTGACATCTCTCTTAGACTGCGAGCAGTAACTGCTTTCTTCGAGCCACAATTTTTTAATCTTTCTCCACAGGCGCAGCAACACAAGGTAACAAATTTATGAAGGCGCAATTGAGCTGGCGAAGGTTAGCCGTGGTGGTGATGACAAACAACCAGGTATGTTGTCTCTAAGATAATATTGTGTTACAATTTTCTTCACCAGTCTAGTCTAGAAACAAGGAACTGCTACGGGTGACACTTTCTGATGGCACCCGTTGTGGTTTATATTTTCAATAATTTTAACAGCCTAAACAAACGCGTTGCGATAAATTGCGGCAGCGACAGTTGCGGCAGTTGCGATAAATCGTGTTTGAACTCTAAATCTGTCTGCTTTAGCATCAGACGCATTATAATACTGTCTATCACAACATACCGTTTTAGATTATCGAGGTGAAAATTGTTCCAGACAATGTTTTTTATGATCAACAAATTTGCTTGCTATTTCTTGCATAAGGACCATTTTCAAAAGCTTTAACTTTGATGTCTACCCTCTATCGGCCATTTTTGCATACAAAAATAGACGACGACTTGTTGTTTATCTAAACAGAGGGCATTTAATACAATTTTCCGAAAAGGACGAGGCTCAATAATTCCTTTAATTTTCTTGAACCATTTGGCCATTTTAGAGAGTTATCTGGAAGAAATCTAGACTATACCTCGTGCACAGTTAATGAAAAGTGAATTTTTTTATACAACTCCTTGCGTTGATTATATCTACTCTTTAGTTGAACGAACTTGATTTCACAGAATGAACAGTAGCAACCTTGCCGCCGGGTTTAATACTTTTGAATAGACCTGTTGCTTTGAAGTTTTCAGCGGCGCTCCTGACGAGGATAATAAAATATTCTTAGTTGCGTTTCGGTTATGCATCATCCAGCTCTTACACGTTGCTTAGAGACGCCATAAAAAAAAGGGTATCTAAAATTTTAAGATGGTAAATATTTACAATATTTACAACCTTATCGTTTTGATAAAACGCTGAAGCCACGAAGCTGAACACATATTTTGCTGCTTTTCTTTTTCAACCGCATTGTTAGCGCGTTAGGAGAGGCACTGACAGACGACCGTGGCTTGTGCATGGTATGATGCTGCATTGCCGCATTTGGGATCGCGTCTTGCAGAATGCCTGAGGTGTCAATCTTTGCCAGCATCAGATGGTCGTGGCTTGTGGACGCGCCCACGTACCCTGACCGAGAGAAACAGCCATATGTCCCGAGAAAGTTTAGTTCGCACATACATAAATGAGGTAACATCAGCAATTAGCTTTCTAGTTTTCTTCCGAGCCTCTGCTATGGTTCGGGATATGCGTTTTAAAATAACTTGAGCCTATTAGTTTAAGAAGGCTAGCTATCAAAGAAGCATACAGTAATTATATGTTTCGCTGGAACTTTTCAGTGTTGAAGCGTTGTGTGTGGTAATTTTCCTATGGTAGAACAAAGCACTGCAGTGTAGCTGTCAGAAGGCGGATCATCTCAAAATCTACATAATGCACCCGACATCCAAAACACAAACTCCCGAATTAGACTGCGCACTTGGCGGGCAACTTCCTACTTCCATCCTAACAACCACTTATGGTTTCTTTATAGCTATCCTCCTATGTTTCCTCGCAGCAAAGACTGACAGGGACGAACTCCCAACGCCAGCCTCCAAGGCCAGGACCACGAAAGCGCGGAAGCGCAACGAGGCACAGCCCAACCTACTCCGCAGCAGCAGAGATCAGAGAAGAGGCACGAAGGTCGAAAGTCTCAGAACCTGAACAGGTTGGAGGAAAGTTCGTGCTGTCATAAGTGGTCTGGGGCGACCTCGGAAAGTCTCGAAGTGACGGCGCCATGACCCTCCGCCGTTCGACCCGTACCACCCTCTGGGGGAACCCTTTTACGCATACCGGCACAATGCTTTGACAGGGAAGCGATACGCTCGTGCGGGCGCTGCGCTTTCCTCAATTTGAAGTTGACCCTTGTACGTCGTTGACCGTGTATCGCTGCTCTTCGGCCTTGCATCGTCGCGGTCAGGGACTGCGTTGGCGTGCTGAGGTATGTTCTGAACGCTTATCTTGATTGAAGAGAAACAATGCTGCAGATGTAATTGCGTGAGTTGAACATGACGGGGGACTTACTATGGAAGTACGTGTAATCCTCTGTTGTCTTCGCCTTGAAATGTTTCAGAGTTTGTCGCTCCCCGAGAGTTTCCTGAATAGATTAATGGACTTATAATCAACTCATCCATCTGAAGCTTCAGAGGAACTTCGAACAGGATTCTTTCATCCGTCAGCAGGCTGGCCCGTTAAAATGACACTGTAATTGCTTTTGGCCTTTGTTGGTTCGCCCTGAAGACACGAGCATACGAGCAGAGTCAGGACGGTAAATTAAGCGGCCTGCAGCCAGGACTGGGCATTCGGAACACGCCCGAAATCAGGACTGGGCTACCAGGTCGCAGGCTACAAGGGCGCAGCCTCACCTACGTTCTCAGAGGACTACTTCCGTGAGTCAAGTTGTTGGCGCGTACGGAACCTCTGTTCGGTTCAGGACCGAGAGAAACCAAAAACGCCTGCACCACAGGGCAACACCACAGTGCAGCTTCCATCATCACTTCGCCCGGATACGACCTCGCGGTGACCAAGATGACGACGATGCCCCATTGCCTTGGATCCTCTAACTGACCCGGACTGAACAAAACCCGACGGCTCTTTGTAAATGTTGTCACGAATGACAATTGATGAGGCGATGATAACTGAAGAAACAAAACGTTTAATGGGGCGAACTTGTGCCCAAAACAAAAAGAGAGAGAAGAAAACAGCAGAGCGTCGCGGGCGTCGATGTCGACGAAACCGCAGGATCGAGCGTTGGCATGTTGTAATGGCAGGCTGGACATGTTTCAGACATCATGCTTCCCACACGCATGAACAATATTCTCGCCAAATCAAGGGTATAGAAAAAAATTTCCTTTGTACAGAAATTATGTAATAATTTAATTTTAAGACCCTGGAGATATATAACAGGAAAGCGCAATGAATATAATCACTCTACTGTATAGAATTATTCAAAGTTACACCAAGATTACTTGCAGTTTCGGGTTAGAAAGTGAATATTTTGTCAGGCCTACCAGTTCTTTAAAATGTCTTCTTGAGAGAAGTAGAGCGTTCAATTTAATTAACAAGTATATATGTTTGCTATATATCCAGGGAGCTTTCATTATCATCTTGCGTGGTGTGCAAGAAGAAAATGTTCGAAAATATGCTGATGAATGAACCGTACTTGATCGAATGGAAGAAGGTTTACGAAGCCTCCAAAGACAAACTCTTTGGCTGAGTTGGGATTCGAACACAGGGTATTCCAATATAGGTCGTGTATGCTATCCACTACGCTAGTCCGCCTTCCCTTTCTGGGCGTTTTTTCACGATGTGGCCAGCGGAATCTCTATGTTTCAAGTTGATTGCTTGCTATTGCGAACTTGGTGACTTAGTGGACTGACAGCAGTCATTTTGCGATGTTGGTACCAAACCTTGTAGCATTAACCAACTCTCACATGACATTGCATTTGGTTATTTAAACAGCATACAGATGATGACCAGTTTCAACCAGTCCCTTTCAAGAACATCTCGAACAATAAAGACATTTTTTCTGGAAAAATGTTTTGTCATGTGAATATAAGCACGGAAAGAAAAATACGGGGTCATGTGCTGGACTGGGAAGATGCTGCGAGAACTCGGTACCTTGTTTTACCATCAGGATTGGCGTATAAAAAATTGCTTTACCATAAATTTGAGTTGCAGTCAACTTATCTAGGGTTATGCCAATGAAGATTCTTACATTTTATGTAAAGTTACATGTGCAGTTTAGCTTCAACAATGTCAAAATATATTTACAACCTCAAAATTATGAGCTAAAATTTACACCGTAATAATTTATGCAAATTATGTTGCTTGTATGGGCCAAAACTGGACCTTAAAGGCCCTCTAATGACATTTGACCTTCTGACGTGTCTACGTCATCACTTTATTAGTGGTTCGGGATACTCGGGGAAAAAGTAGTATCCACAGAATATTACCGCATAATATTTTTTCGATAATGCAAACAGCTAAACGTCTGGTTGCACAACAGTGTGTTGAAAATGCGCGGCCAGTGACGTCACCGGTAACCATTTTATGATTAAAAATGCCAACAAGAGCCGTCTGAATTTTTTTTTGCAGGTTACATAACGTTATTTTTTATTTCGTAAACCAACGTTATTATTTTCAGAAAGCGTTTCCATTGAGCGAGAAAAATGGACAATAGAAAAAAATATGTTTCAAACAAGGTGAAAAAAAAAACCGACACGCCCGCCTTTTGACGGCCGAACCATCGAAATCAGCCGGCGCGCATGCGCACTGGCTGCTAGCGCACTGAGCTGATTGAGCGCTTGCCCTCGCGCGGAAGCCCCCTCGCCCCATTCGGAATACGGCTTGTTAGGCTAGTCGGAGCGTGTGCGCGACGCTTATTTCTGCGATGTGAATCTGCCACGTGGCGTGTGCTGTTCTCGCCGTTTAGTTTGGTGTCTCCGAGTTTTTGTGTTGGTGTGCACGACGTCCGTGCGGCAACCTGCAATGCTGTATGGTTTGTCGCTATCTAGCGACTGAAGCAAGAAATATTGGGTATGCCTGGGAGTGGCGGCTGCAGGACGCGTATCCAGGGGGGGGGGCCCATGGGGCCCGGCCCACCCCCGGAAATCTTCCATTTTGCACAGGACCTTCTCTCCCCCCTCCCTCTCATACAGCATTTTGTCATAGGCGGGCCCATCCCGAAACAAAATCCTGCAGCTACGTGCCTGGGCGGCTGTATTGTTCAAACGCCAGCTATCACTCTGGTGGCGCCGCTTAGCATAGTGTCTGAAGCAAGAAATACTGGACAACTAGGAAGCCGAGATCGCATAACATGCCAGTATGGCGCAGGGGCGGATCCAGTACTCCGTTTGCGGGGGGGGGGGGGCGGAAAATTTGTAAGGATGCTATTCTCCCATTCTTTCGTGTGCACCGGGGGGGTCCACCCATGTCAAATCGCCCTCCGAGAAGGGGAAGGGGGGGAGTCGACTTAATTTGGGAAGGGGCGGCCGCCCCGTCACCCCCCCTTGGATTTGCCCCTGATATGGCGGAAGCTTCACGGCACGGGCGGGCCAATCAGTAGGTCACTACGCATCACAGGAGTGCGCTTTTACTACGAAAAACTATCAAGCCTTTCGCTACGTCATGCTCCAATATACGTGTATTTCGCTCGCATACGTAGCACATATCGCAGCCGTCGGCATGCAGAGTGGGGTAAAATGGATAGGTGGGCTAGTTGGTACATGTTTAACTTGTGAAGCGCCTAAAGAACAAAGGACACGAGGAAAGACGAGACAGGACCAACTGTCTCGTCTTTCCTCGTGTCCTGTTCTAGGCGCTTCACAGGTGCTGAACATGCAAGTGGAGCTTATCGTTCACCCTTTGCCGAGTTACCACGAGACAAAGCATAACCGTGGGCTCTCACTCTGACGGCGCCGCCTGGCGGTTGCCGGCTGGGTGTACCCTGAAAAGCTTCGTAGGCCTAACGAGCCGGAAGCGCTTTCACGGAGTTGCCGGACGAAAGCTTGAAGCTCGATAACGAACAAAAGGTAGAGTAAATTAGAATTCGGGACGATCTGATGTATGAGGTATGTATGATCGTGTGCAATGTATGTCGCCGGCAGCCGGCTCCGCGATGAAAACTAAGTTGAAGCCCAGTGTTTATTCGGACCGCGCTACAATTTTCGAACGCGTAAACGGCGTAATTTAGGGGTCATTCGTTCCCTTCGATGTTTCACGAATCAACGTGCGAAGCTGCTGCGAAACGCGAGAGCATCAAATCTGTCGAAGCCGGCCGGCGGATAGCTTAAAAAACATGACATTGTGATTTTTTTGCTGACTTTAGGATAAAATTGTGTAAAAACTAAATGCTTATTTGCACATATTGTCCTCAGCCTTTGCTTTTTCTTCTTTAACCTATCACGGTGCAAACCTTTGCCCCGAAGCGCTGCGTATTGATCCGATCGCGCTGGATTCTGTAACGGGACGCGGCGAAATGGACGGTGAACATCACTCTACGACGACGCGCGTTGGGTTCGTCGACGCCGAAGTATAAACAGCCCAGGCCCATTGATAACGCCGATCGTGTTAGGGCCCTGAACCTTCGACGACGGAAGGAGCTTTAGCGACAAGGCCGACGGGGCGACGACGGGTGCACCTCCTCGGCGCGGCAACCATGATCATAACTCGCAGTCAATAGGTGATATGCGAAATGCACAGCGCCATCTAGTGAGGCGCCGAAGAATACACTCCGTCTCAATAGTTGACTTCGACGCTGGTAAAGCCAGGGCGCGCAAGCGTAGTTTTGAAGATTCCTTCTCTCGCACAATCATTCGCGCAGAAAAGCTCTTTCGAAAATAGGCGCCCGCGTCCGTGCCTTTGCCGGTCCTCAAAGCCAAATTTTGATCTGAAATGTACATCTGCCATGTTGGTTACAGCGAGAAACCAGCGACCGGCGGGGCGACGAACAAGTACGCGCAAAGAAGGCGTAAACAATACTAACCCTTAGCTCGCAGGTATGACTAATGATTGATAACGGTGAGCGGTAAGCCTCGATTGTTACCGACAACGCTACGCAATTGACGAACAGCGAGAGAAATATCGACGCTACAAAGGTGGCAGGGCAGAGAGTGTTGCCAGACGTTCGAACAATTTCGCGTACAGTCAGACTTATACGCAATAAGTTACAAGTAAGTAACTGATTATTAATGCGAAAGCATTAACTCTCCCATGGAGCGAAGCCGGCGTTGTTTTTAACCGTCTGTAGCAGCGAAAGGGCAGTTAAATTCCCATTGGCCAAAAGCACAGCAACGCAGATGCTTCGTCACGGAAGCCGGCCGGGCGCTCAAGGCCAAAGCGGACTCGCCTCAGAAATAAAACAGAAAGAAAAGAAAAGCAGCGCAGATGCATCGTCACGGAAGGCGTGGAGCGGGAGGAGGTTTCGCCGCGCCTGCGCAGTGGTGGAGCGCGACGTCACTGCGCGGGAGGAGGTTTCGCCGCGCCTGCGCAGTGGTGGAGCGCGACGTCACTGCCGGAGCGCCGTAGCGATAGGAAGACGCGGCGCGCGGCTTGTAGGAAGGTGCTTCGTGTAGGAATGCTTTCGCATTCTTTCACGTAAGCAGTCAACAAGTTGATCCTGCTGCGGTACATGCAACCAGTTGCATTTTATTGTTTATTTGTTTTATTCGGAACTTTTGACAATGCAGGATTGTCGCGGATGCTAAGGCAAAAGGTGACAATAAGTCCCATGCTTCAATCACTTTGTTTCTGTGTTAACTTTCGCCGTAATTCAATTACTATTTTCCTGTAATGAATTACAAGTGCTCAATGATATATATTTTAGAAAGGTGAAATTACTTGGATTCAGTTTTTTTTTTTACGCAACAAATCGCTCTGTCTGCCCATGCGTCGCATGGTCTATGTTGCACCAGCTTTGGACACTTTTTTTCTACCCCTAGACAACTAAAAAAAAAAGATCCTATAGCTCAGAACGATCAGATTGTCGACGCGCTCAGGCCGAGGCTGTCGAGATGTGCCTCGTTTTTCCGTGTGCAGAGATGTTACGGTCCGTGCTTGCCGCGGCATGAACCACCACGTTCTGCGATTACCTAAATCCAGTGTTGTACACGTTCCTCAAAAAAAGGAACGAAAGCTCGTTCCTCGTTCCTTCTGCTTTTTGGAACGCGTTCCCGTTACAAGTTCCATACGTGAAAAAGGAACTCGTTCCCGTTACAGTAAAAACAATGGAACGTATCGTTACATATACGTTACTTTTGTATTGTGCTAATTACCATATTTAGTTAAATCGAGCGAAGATTTTTTTTTAATCTATCCCATTAAATGGCAACATACGAATTTGAACGCCCTGACGGAAGGGCACCAGGAGAAGAAAACAAGCTGAAGCAGAGTTTCATTTGTTGGTATATTTCACGTTTGTGGTGGGCGATTCAGACGAGCCAAATCTACTGTTACCCCAAATTGCACGAGCGTTATACAACATCCTCACACGTCTCAATCTAACAAAGTCCCTTGTTCGAACCTAACAACAGTTGCTTCTCGATGTTCCTGTCCGCAAGGCGAGCAAGTGAAGGAGAGGGTAGGGCTTTTGGAAGGTCAGTCTTGAAAACTACTAGTCCTTCTTCGTGAAGGTCGGATTCGTTGTCCAGTTTGAAGGCGGGGGGGGGGATAATAAAGGTTAATTTTTGTGTATCTTTTAAGTGACCGATGTTCGGGATACAAGCGGGCTTGATTAACGAAAAGTAAAACAGCGCCAAACCAACGGAGGACAAGAAGACGAAGTGTACAAACCGAGCGCTGACTCTCAACTGATTAATTGTAAGAAAACACAAATCGACAAGCATCACGGATTATAAAAACACATCAAATCACCGCCCCCCCCTCCCCCGCACGTGTCAAATTTGCTCAATAATGCCAACTCTTTGTCAAATAATACGATGGAAGGCGAACTGACGCACCTATCTTTTTGCTTCGAAATATAAAATGCCTCTAAAATTTCTCTAGTCATCTGTTGACTGTGTCGTCCTAAGATACTCATTTTATGCAAGAACGGGTTTGCAACCGCACCTATCACAGTGTACTGCCAAGTTGCCTGCTGGCGATGATCTAACCGATAGAGCATACAAGGATGCGTTCGATGTCTGGTAACCTGTTCTTTTGTCGTAGCTGTAGGTCTCTTTGTGGAAGTTCAGTGATGGCTGTAGTCGGCCTTAAATTTCTGAGTGTATGAGGTTTCGTGGAAGCAAAGGAAGTAGCTGAGTTTGAAATGTCTCTCCTTCTGTGTCTTTTCCTTCGACTAAAGGTTTTGCTTTTTGTACCGCAGTCTCGGGCACTGAAAAAAGAATCGGTGTTCGCTAGCTCTCCTGCACCCGACTGTTGCCAAGCGAGGGCCACACAAAATAAACCCTAAGTAACAAAAAATTTAACGAGATCCTGCTCTTCATAAAGATATTGTTTTTGTACTTTTATAATTTCCGTCTTATAAAATAAAAATTACCCCACTGGACAAAAAAAAAGGAACGCCGTTCCTCTTTCCGTTCCAGTAAAAATGTAACGAGTTCCCGTTCCAGTTCCACCAATTAAAAATGGAACGGCGGCGTTCCTTCGTTCCTCCTAAAAGGAACGCGTTCCAGGAACGCCGTTCCTTGGAACGCCGTTCCGTACAACACTGACCTCATCTCGCCACGAACCCCCCCCCCCCCTTTTTCATCCTTTTTATTTCAAGAAATGGACAAAAAGAAACAAAACGTAACCACTTTGAACATATCTATGCTTTTTTGTTCGTAGTAAAGCCAGAAAAAGCAACGTGAAAAGTAACCAATTACTTTCTGGTAATTCTTCAATTACTGATGCAGTAATTGGTTAGCGTAATCAATTACATTTTTCAATGAAACAATTGTAATAGGTTACTTCTTTAAAGTAACCCGTACAAGACTGCATATGGTATATTGGCCAGCCGCTTTGTTCTATTCTCCAATTATTGTTTTTTTTTCGATTGTGTCACTAAGCAAAATGTTAAATTTTAATTGACTTAAAACTTTCTAAATAATTTGAGTCTCAGAAAAACCATTTTGCATCCATATTCCCCTTGTTCGATGAGGTCCGGTTCAGCGCAAATTTCAAACCAGTTAAAAAATCTGTGGATTTAAGAACCACGTACCGAAAAATAGGTTATCTTAAATATAGCGGTCCACCAAAAAAGTATCCCCATCTGCTGGAAAACGGCTCAGTACGGCCTAAGTTCTCACGCCTGTCAAGTTAGTCACGGAGCTATTGCCATGAAAGGAACTCTGAAGCAGTGTTCCTTGACATATAAAAAATACACACACAAAAAAGCAACAAACGCTATCCGCTTCTGATGCTGCTTCGCTCATTGTGTCGCGCCGCAGGGCGGGGCCCACCAACGTGCCCGCACACAGTCGCAACGATTCGCTGCACTTCACGAGCGAGATTTGCTTGACTTAAACACGATAGGAGTGGACTTCTAACAAGACGTGGCGAAGCCTATTTCTAAGACAAGTGCGCCTTCTGTTCCTTTCTTTCTGATTATGCTTGACAGCAAAGCCCGATGTTTGGATTTCTTCACAGCGTTTTCTCTTTTTGTCCATCACGCATCACACGACAGTTGCGCCTCAGTTGCAGCTTGCAGTTCACTACTGCATCTATAATATTACTTAAAACATCTAGAAAAGCGGTAGAGGCTAAAAATAAAGCCAGCACAGCGAATTGTGCATGAGAGATAACGAATCCTCTTTCTCAAGAACCGTGTTACGAAGACAGTTATGGACAGCTTTTTTTTTTTTAAATACAGATTATTAGATCCAAAATTACAATTAATAGCCGTTCAGTCTTCTATCCTTACTGGCTTCAAAAGGTCTTCCGCTTTTATCTTGCAATAGCAGTATTTGTCTTCATTTACTCCGGATTCACAATCATTGAATTACTAATAATTCGCGCATGTAATTGCTTTTAAAATTTGTATTTTTTCTAGAAGATGTCGTTTTTCGGAACCTTTATTATCGCATGTTCTGATATTCATGAAACGTTTCATGAACCCTGCTTAAAACCTCACATTCAATCTTCAATATTTATTATTCCCCTAAAAGATTGTGATTCAATCTTTCATGCCGCCTTCAGCGATCACGACCTTTTAGGTGACATGACAGATTTTATGCGACATGACTATGTCAAGCAACAGACTTGACGTGCCACCAGTCGGAAGAAAATGTGAGTATGAATCTTACCACACTGCAGCATTCAGCATACAGACCAGACTTTGACGCCCTGTGACTTGCGTCTTTTCTTGAAACTTAAGGAGACCTTCGTGGACGTTACTATGCATCGAATAAAGAAGTGATGACTTTCAAAAACTAATTCTGACAACGGCAAATATTTATTTTTGTGACGGCTTTACAAAACTTGTTTATCGTATGCAGATGTGTGTTCAGATATCCGGGGACTACGTTGAGAAATCATTCTATTGTCTTAAAGGGTAAACTCTAAGAACTACTTCTGCAATCCAATTTGTTTTTATATTTCATTTCAATCTTGAGTTATGCTTACAGATTAATTAATTTTAATTCAATCTTCAAATATGAAAACATGTACATACTCGTTTATGAAATCCTGGAATCACAAAAACATATACTGATTTCCCCAAACTTCTACTCGGCTCTTCAAAAAAAAAAAAAAAAAAGAAGCTTTGAAATAAACCCGAGATAACTAGCCGCAGCTGTCCAAAGCTACCCTCTCTTTCGTTCTTTTTTAATTTTGTTTTTATTTTATGCGTTTTTGATATTGATAAACTCTAAGAAAATGTTGAGAACATAGCAATAACGTCTGTGTCACAAAGCAAAAGCATATTAGACGTTGTATGCGTATACAACGAGGGATTGAGCTGCCCCTGAGACATGGTAACACTGGTTCACACTGCACATGAGCCCCTTAATCAGAGCAGGCATATTAGAGATCACAGCTATCCTGTGGTCTTTAACCTACATCTTACAGTAGTGATTAGTCAACCACATGCCGGTACGATGCTCATTTAGATAGAATCGGGCTGGGGTGGGATGAAACCAAGAATAATTACTGGATTGTGTTCGTGCAACCCCTCCAGAGTTGTTAGTTTTTGTGTCTGGAATATTGGCACAAACCGACCGGCCACCTCATGCCAAAAAAGCGCGAAGTAAAAAAACAACAAACCATCAATCAAACAAGGTACGTTGAAGTAAAAGTATAGGCGCATATCTTACTCACAATCCCCACCGATCCGGCATCAAATGTCACAGTGATGAAGACAAAATGTTTTTATTTTATTTTATAAGTAATAAGTCGAGATCACAGAAGAATAGGGAATATTGTAATTGCTTATGTGTCAATCTCGATCATCGTGCAAAGCTTATGGCAAATTTACCGTTGTAGCCTATAAGGCTTACTTGGATTGAGCTACCTCTCGGGAGCAAATTCAGGAGAATTGATCTAAACCGTGTTCATAATACACGATATTAGAATATGACAATTTTTCCCGGTGTACTATTTAAGAGGTGAGCTTGCACCCGAATTTCTAAAAAAATATGTAAATATTTTTTTTTTTTGTGTGGGGGGGGGGGGGGAGTTAGTGTTTCGTCATCTCATGCCTGAGATTCGAAAGATTCACATTTCCTGGCTGCTTTAAAGCATGCCCCTAAAATGTTTTTCGTGAGTAGCAATATCATCGGCGCCCAAAACGCCTGTAGCTTTCAATGCAGCAGAGTATTGCAACTATATACTGATATTGTCGCAGCTCATACCTGACTCTTGGTTCACCGGATGTTATGTCATCTTCATAAAATATTTTGAACCGTGTATTTCTTTGAAAATTTAATTTTTTTACTTTTCTGGTTTCAGTGTTTCTGACCGTGCGATGTCATCTACCGGCAACAAGTGATTCCAGCGGTTCTATGGTGGTGCAAAAGTTTATATTGAAATAAATATGCATAAGGCATTTGAATGGAAACACACGTAGAAACAAAAGCCAGATTTTTAATATAAATGCTAGCATACGAAACACTGCCTCGTAACTTTTGAAAAGGTTTTTTGTATTACTGAACAAAGCGACTAACAATGTTCCCAGGAAAGCCGTCGTGTACAACGAGAAGAAATGCGCAGGCAAGATTGTTTTATAAATACATGGTACGATCAATCGACTCACGGTAACAAAGAACTGCAACGGTGGGGAGAATTGAACCTGCTCCATGTTCTCCAAACTCCGGGCTCCGCGAAACCATGGTTCCATTAAAGATTTCTAATCGTCATAATAT
>JAZHYW010041153.1:0-13266 GCA_037355805.1 Ixodes ricinus | reverse complement strand
GATGACATGGTCCGAGATGCCACATCTTATCTTATCTCTTATCTTATCGTTTATCTTTTTGGTAGAGAGCAGTTCGTCCAGGTAAATAGTACAATGTCACACAACGTATTCGTTATATCAGAGTGCCTCATGGGTTAGTTCTTGGGCCGTTGATATTAATCCTTTACATCAGTGACATTAGCCGAGGATTTCCAGCTGTTGTAAAAATTAAAACTTTTGCCGATGATATAATTATCTGTTCAGAAATATAAGCATCATATCATCAGAATACATTGAATGAACACTTACATAAATTAACAAACAGGTTTGACGAATTGAAAATGGATGTTAACAAAAACAAAACTGTACACATTAACATTACATGAAAAAAAAGTTCCAGCACAGTTTACCTATTATGTGTGGCAATGTCTTTAAATATGTATAGGAGTACAAATATCTATAGTCCGTTGCAACCTTAAGAACGAGGGCGAGGCGAGAGCAGGGGAAGCAGACGGAACGCTAAAGAGAGAAGGAGGTTTCCCCTCTCTTCTCCAGCGTTCCGTCTGCTTCCTCCTCCCCAGCCTGTCTTACCCTCGCCCTTCGTTCTTAGGTTGCAACGGACTATAGGTGTCTTTTAAATCGAATCTGGACTGAAATGTATCACATAGTATAAAAAGTTTCCAATAAAGCGGTAAGAAAACTTTGGACATTTAAAAGGAAGCTAAAATTAGCCTATCCAGAGCTCAAATGAAAAGTATATAAGTCACTGATATTACTCACCGATTGAATATGCAAGCCCAGTTCCAGAATCATTCACGCAACAAAACATCTCACAAAAGAGAACTCATACAAAGTAAAGCTCTCCGATTTATTTTCAATCACTCTCGATTAACAGACTCGGTCTCTCTACTGAAGTCCGATGCGAACCTTCTGCCTATAAGTGCCAAAATAATTGTCTCACCTGAGCTATTATTTTTTAAATTGCTACATGTTGATTACTTTATTCATCCTATATATTCCTAAATATTTTACATACACGGATTTTAATTACGCCACTCGAACGAAGCTTAACAAATACATTGGGCCTCACCGCTTTAACACTACTGACTCCTTTAGAAACTATTTTTTGTTAAATGTATGCACGATGGAACTGCCTATCCATGGATGCTGCAAATAGTAAAAATGTGTGTGGGTTTCTTGATGATATTTATAGTACTTGCTTTGCTTTGGTTTGCTTTCACGGCGAACCGTGTACAAAATAAAAATATCCATGTCTGCGTAATCTTTGGCATTCTCTTTAGACTGCGACAGTAACTGCTTTCTCGGGCCACAATTTTTTAATCTTTCTCCACAGGCGCAGCAACACAGGGTAACAAATTTATGAAGGCGCAGTTGAGCTGGCGAAGGTTAGCCGTGATGATGATGACCGACAACCAGTTATGTTGTCTCTAAGATAATATTGTGTTACAATTTCTTTCTTCACCAGTCTAGTCTAGAAACAAGGAACTGCTACGGGTGACACTTTCTGTGGCACCCGTTGTGGTTCATATTTTCAATAATTTTAACAGCCTAAACAAACGCGCGCTTTCTTGCTGAGCCTAGCAATCTAGGCTTAAAAGCTGCACACTTCTGGACTAAAGCGAACTTTAAAGCGTAGAAGAGCGGCGCTGCACATAGAAATTAAAAAAAAAAGAAAACGAAAAGAACGAAAGGCAATTGCGATTAATCGTGTCTGAACTGTAAATCTGTCTGCTTTAGCATTAGACCCATTATAATACTGTCTATCACAACATACCGTTTTAGATTATCCAGGTGAAAATTGTTCCAGACTATTTTTTTGTGATCAATATATTTGCTTGCTGTTTCTTTGCATAGGACCATTTTCAAAAGCTTTAACTTTGATGTCTAATCTTCATAGTCATTTTGCATAAGCAAAAATAGAAGACGACTTGTTGTTTATCTAAACAGGGGCATTTAATACAATTTTCCGAAAAGAGACGAGGCTCAATAATTTTTTTAATAGTCTTGAACCATTTGGCTATTTTAGAGTTATCTGAAGAAATCTAGATTTTACTTCGTTCACAAGTTATTGAAAAGTGAATTTTTTATACAACTCCTCGCGTTGATTTTATCTACTCTTTAGTTGAACGAACTTGATTTCACAAAATGAACAGTAGCAACTTTTCCGCTGGGTTTAACACTTTGAATAATCCTGCTGCTTTGAAGTTTTCAGCGGCGCTCCTGACGAGGATAATAAAATATTCTTAGTTTCGTTTCGGTTATGCATCATCCAGCTCTTTCAGGTTGCTTAGAGACACAATAAAAAAAGGGTATCTAAAGTATTAAGATTGTAAATATTTACAATATTTACAACCTTATCGTTTTGATAAAACACTGAAGCCACAAGCTAAACACATATTTTGTTGCTTTTTTTTCTTCAAGCGCATTGTTAGCGCACTAGGACAGGCGCTGACAGACGACCGTGGCTTGTGCATGGTACGATGCCGCATTGCCGCATTTAGGATGGCGTCTTGCGAATGCTAAGGGTGTCAATCTTTGCCAGCATCAGATGGTCGCGGCTTGCGGACGCGCCCACGTACCCTGACCGAGAGAAACAGCCATATGTCCCGAGAACGTTTAGTTCGCACATACATAAAGGAGGTAACATCAGCAATTAACTTTCTAGTTTTCTTCCGAGCCTGTGCTATGGTTCGTGATATGCGTTTTAAAATAACTTGAGCCTATTAGTTTAAGAAGCTAGCTATCAAAAAGAAGCATACAGTAATTATATGTTTCGCTGGAAGTTTTCATTGTTGAAACGTTGTCTGTGGTAATTTTCCTATGGTAGAACAAAGCACTGCAAATGTAACTGTCAGAAGGCGGATCATCTCAAAATCTACATAATGCACCCGACATCTAAAACACAAACGCCCGAATTAGACTCGCACTTGGCGGGCAACTCCTACTTCCATCCTAACAACCACTTATGGTTTCTTTATAGCTATCCTCCTATGTTTCCTTGCTGCAAAGACTGACAGGGACGAACTCCCAACGCCAGCATCCAAGGCCAGGACCACGAAAGCGCGGAAGCGCAACGAGGCATAGCCCAACCTCCTCGGCAGCAGAGATCAAAGAGAAAGGGCACGAAGGTCGAAAGTCTCGGAACCTGAACAGGTTGGAGGAAAGTTCGTGCTGTCATAAGTGGTCTGGGGCGACTCGGAAAGTCTCCGAAGTGACGGCGCCGTGACCCTCAGCCGTTCGACCGCACTACCCTCTGGGGGAACCCTTTTACGCATAGCGGCACAATGCTTTGACAGGGAAGCGATAGCTCGTGCGGGCGCTGCGATTTCCTCAATTTGAAGTTGACCCTTGCACGTCGTCGACCGTGTATCGCTGCTCTTCAGCCTTGCATTGTCGCGGTCAGGGACTGCGTCGGCGTGCCGAGGTATGTTCTGAACGCTTATCTTGATTGAAGAGAAACAATGCTGCAGATGCAATTGCGCGGTGAACATGACGGGGGACTTACTATGGAAGTACGTGTAATCCTCTGTTGTCTTCGCCTTGAAATGTTTCAGAGTTTGTCGCTCCCTAGAGTTTCCTGAATAGATTAATGGACTTATAATCAACTCATCCATCTGAAGCTTCAGAGGAAGTTCGAAAAGGATTCTTCCATCCGTCAGCAGGCTGGCCCCTTAAAACGGCACTGTGATTGTTTTGGCGTTTGTTGGTTCGCCCTCGAAGACACGAGCATACGAGCAGAGTCAGGACGGTAAATTAAGTGGCCTGCAGGCCAGGACTGGGCACTTGGGACACGCCCAAAATCAGACTGGGCTGCCAGGTCGCAGGCAACAAGGGCGCAGCCTCACCTACGTTCTCAGAGGGCTACTTCCGTGAGTCAAGTCGTTGGCGCGTACGGAACCTCTGTTCGGTTCAAGACCGAGAAGAAAACCAAAAACGCCTGCACCACAGGGGCAACACCACAGTGCAGCTTCCATCATCACTTCGCCCGGATACGACCTCGCGGTGACCAAGATGACGACGATGCCCCATTGCCTTGGATCCTCAAACTGACCCGGACTGAACAAACCCGACTGCTCTTTGTAAATGTTGTCACGAATGACAACTGATGAGGCGATGATAACTGAAGGAACTAAACGTTTAATGGGGCGAACTTGTGCCCAAAACCAAAAGGGAAGAGAAGAAATCAGCAGAGCGTCGCGGGCCTTCGATGTCGGCGAAACAGCAGGATCGAGCGCAGGGGCGAGACTGACTCCGGCTTGCCACGCGGAGCCCCTTTGTACCCGCGTGGGCTTCTGGAACGTGCAGGCGCAGAAGGTTCGGTGCGTAGAACATTCTAACTCTAGGAATCAGTAGACGGTTCTCGAATTCACCAGAACATTACATTACGGTATCAACAAAAATGTGTAGACGCGGCCAAAAATCGAACCCTGGCCTTCTGCGTAGAAGGCAGGCGCGATAACCGTTAGGCCACGGGCGCGCTGCCCACTTGGTCAGCTGCGTCCGCGGCAATATTCCGGTTGCAGGTTTTCCGCGGCGATATTCCGTTTGCAGTGGGTGTCCAACAGAACCCTGCGTTTCTTCTGGTTGTTCGTACAACCAACAACGGCACAGTGCCGTCCGGACGAATTGCTCTGATACATTACACGGCGGTAAACAAGACCGACGCCGGCAACGTGCTAGTACAGCTAGTACTATACTTCGTTTCAGCTTGGGTCCAGACGCAGCCGATGCTACGAGCGCGAGCGTGTGGCCCTGAACAGTGCTTGCATTGCACGAGCGCGCGTGCTTGGCAGGGACGCTGAAAGCCCGGAGCTCGCGCTTGTAGCATCGGCTGCGTCTGGACCCAAGCTGCAACGAAGTATAGGAAAGGTCGCGGGCTATCGCCCCCCCCCCCCCCCACACACACACACGCTGCGAGCGTTTAGGTTCGAAACTATTAATTGCCAGTTCTAAAGGATGGTACATACTTGAAGTGGGAGCTGGAATTCTATCGAGGTACCAGGAGACACTTACTATCGGGCAACGAAGCAGGGTGCCTGTGGGGGCGGAGTCTAGGAACGCTACTGATTAATATTGTGACAGGCGATCAGTTATGATCACAGACGAAACTTCGACCTCGTTTGTCTCAGACGTTCGCGGTGATATTTTATTAGCCCTCGTTACAGCACACCAAAGATCATAGGCAGTGAAATTCACATCACGCAGGCTTGTGCGTCGGAGTCAAATGAGCGCAGTCGACGACGAGGTGTAATGAGCTACTAAGCCTCACAAGGAAAACGCGTGAGAAAGAGTTTTGATGCAGTCCAAAACACCGATCCAGCAGACGCACGTACGTACGTTTCACTTCGGACTCCATGAACCCGACGGCGCAAGATCAAAGCGATCAAAAAGCACCGCCGCCATCGCCACCCAGTTTTCTCTGCGCTTTGCGCGACAACGGCACTGCAACGGAGGACACCTCGCCTCGGCGTTAACAATCCGCGAAATACAGTAGATTAATTTCCACTTTTGAAGCCATTACAAATGATAAATGAAAATACCTCGGCGTTGTACTAGAACATCTGACGACACAACGGTGCCGAGCGCCTGCTCGGCATCGTCGTTGCTCGTAAAGGCCTGCTTATTTGTAGTTGAGACGATGATTCCAGCATCTTTCGTGCCACTCGTGGTGCTTGCAATAACTTCGAAGGGCAGGGGAATCTTCTTACGAGGACGTTGAAGACACGCAACACCGGAGCCACCAGAGCAATCATACAAACCGTCGCCATGTTGGCTTTTTCTTCGCTCACTCGCGGCGCGGTCAACTCGTCGCGAGATGTTTTCTCGCTCGGCCAGATGCAAACCAACAGCGGCAAAGTGGCGTATGGACAAACGGCTCTCACATTACGGGAACTATACTCACATACCGCGGTAAACAGGACCGATGCTGACGAAACGGCAGTCGGCACACCAGCAAAGAAGCCCACGGCGGAAGCACCTGTGCAGGCCGACGCAGCCCCCACTCCCCGTGTGCTCTGGGTTCGAGATTATTGTTCGCTTTTGGTCCTTGCGGTCGAGGCTAAGAAGAGCACTTCCGACAAAGGTCTGGCACCTCGTCGAGAAGCTTCGTAGGCCTAACGAGCCGGAAGCGCTGTCACGGGGTGCCGGACAAAGTTGCTCGATAACGAACCGCAAAGGCAGAGTAAATGTAGAATCTGGACGATCTTGCCGTATGAGGTGTATGATCGTGTGCTGGTATGCTGCCGGCAGCTGTCTCGCGATGAAAACGAAGTTGAAGCCCAGTGTTGATTCGGACCGCGCTACAATTTTGAACGCGTAAACGGCGTAATTTAAGTGGTCATTCGTTCCCTTCGATGTTTTACACGAATCAACGTGGAAAGCTGCTGCGAAACGCGAGAGCATCAAATCCGTCGAAGCCGGCCGGCGGATGCTTAAAAAACGCGACATTGTGATTGTTGTTCCGCTGACTTTAGGATAAAATTTTGTAAAAACTAAATGCTTATCTCGCACATGTTGTCCTCAGCCTTTGCTTCTTTTTTTTAACCTATCACGGTGCAACTCTTTGCGCCCGAAGCGCTGCTTTGATCCGATCGCGCTGGATTCTATGACAAGACGCGGCGAAGTGGACGGTGACTCTACGACGACGCGTGATGGGTTCGCCGACGCCTAAGTATAAACAGCCCAGGCCCATTGATAACGCCGATCGTGTTAGGGCCCTGAACCTTTGACGATGCAAGGAGCTTTAGCGACAAGGCGACGACGCGTGCACATCCTCGGCGCGGCAGCCATGAGCATGACTCTCAGTCAATAGGTGATATGCGAAATGCACAGCGCCATCTAGTGAGGCGCCGAAGAATATACTCCGTCTCAATTGTTGGCCTCGACGCTGGTAAAAGCCAGGGCGCGCAAGCATAGTTCTGAAGATTCCTTCGCTCGCGCAATCATTCGCGCAGAGAAAGCTCTTTCGAAAATAGGCGCCCACGTCCGTGCATTTGCCGGTCCTCAGAGCCAAGTTCTGATCTGAAATGTACATCCGCCATGTTGGTTGCAGCGAGAAACCTGCCACCGGCGGGGCGACCAGCACGTACCGCGCAAGAAGGGTAAAGCAACACTAACCCTTAACTCGCAGGTATGAGTGATGATTGATAACGGTGAGCGGTAGGCCTCGATTGCTACTGACAACGCTACGCAATTGACGAACAGCAGAGAAGTCTCGACCAGGGTGTAAGATAGACAGGTGGGAAACGAGAGCCAAATGAGCGACCGGATTGTGTCCCCTCGGTTTTCTCTTTTTCTGTGGCGCCATCTATGTGGAGCACCGCGAACTCTCACTCCGGGTGGGCGACCGGTGGCGACCGGCTAAACTGACGGAGATGGTTTCTCGTGGATTTTCAATGGAGAACTGTCGTGCTCTCGGTTTATTTGCGCACTCTCCCATAGAGTTCCATGCAAATCCGATTCCGACTTTTTTCTCGCCGCAGCGCCATCTGTCGCAAATTCGGGGTACCCGCAAGCAGACGAGTGCACAATCCGGTCACGGCGCTGCGGTAGGCTTTCTATGGGCCGTTTCCCCGCCTGTCTATCTTACACCCTGGTTTTGACGCTACAAAGATGGCAGCGCAGAGATTGTTGCCAGACGGTCGAACAATTTCGTATATGGTCAGACTTATTCGTAGCGAGTTACAAGTAAGTAACTGATTATTAATGCGAAAGCATTAATCTCTCCCATGGAGCGAAGCCGACGTTGTTGTGACCGTCTGTAGCAGCGAAAGGGCAAAGCTAAATTCTTATTGGCCAAGAGCACAACAACGCAGATGCTTCGTCACAAAAGCTGGCCGGGCGCTCAAGGCCAAGCGAGGCGCCTCGGAAATAAAACACAAAGAAAAGAAAAGCAGCGCAGATGCATCGTCACGGAAGGCGTGGAGCCGGTGGGTTCGCAGCGCCTGCGCAGTGGTGGAGCGCGACGTCACTGTCGAGCGCCGAGAGCGCAGGAAGACGCGGCGCGCAGCTGTAAGGATGCGCTTCGTGTAGGAATGCTTTCGCATTCTTTCACGTAAGCAGTCTTAAGTGTCCTCCTGCAATTTTAGAGCGCAGCTCTTAGGAGCCCGTTTCCGGCTTGACGGCGTCCAGGTCACGTGACCCCCCGAGGTCACGTGACCCCCAGGTCATGTGACCCCAGGTCACGTGGTAGCCCCAGGTCACGTGACCCCCAAGATCACGTGACAACCCCCCTGCGCCTTCCCTCCTCCTCAACAGCTGCGCTCCATCTCGGCGTTACAGGCAGTTGTAACGGCTTTCATTTTTGTGACCAATTACATTTTATTGTTTATTTGTTTATTTGGAACTTTTGACAATACAGGATTGTCAGTGATGCTGAGGCAAAGGGGGACAATAAGTCACATGCTTCAATTACTTTGTTTCTGCATTAACTTTGGCCGTAATTCAATTACCATTTTCCTGTAATGAATTACAAGTAATCAATTATATATTAAAAAAGGTGAAATTATCCAGTTGAGTTTTTGTTTTACGTAAGAAATAGTTCTGTCTGGCCATGCGTCACTGGTCTATGCTGCACCAACGTTGGACACTTTTTTCTACCCCTAAACAACTAAAAAAAAAGATCCCATATCTCAAAACGATCAGATTGTCAACGCGCTCATGCATCTGTCGAGCTGTCGAGATGTGCCTCGTTTCGTGTATACGGGATGTTACGATCCGTGTTTGCCGCGGCATAGCCGACCACATTCTGCAACTACCTCATCTAGCCACGACCCCCCCCTTTTCAGCTTGAAAAGGGTGAGGGGGTGGGGACCCCTTCACCCTTTTTCATCTCGAGAAAATGGACAAAAAGAAACAAAATGTAACCACTTTGAACATATCTATGCTTTTTTGTTCGTAGTAAAGCCAGAAAAAGCAACGTGAAAAGTAACCAATTACTTTCTGGTAATTCTTCAATTACGTGATGCAGTAATTGGTTGGCATAATCAGTTACATTTTTCAATGAAACAATTGTAATAGGTTCACTTTTTTAAAGTAACCCGTACAAGACTGCATATGGTATATTGGCCAGCCGCTTTGTTCTATTCTCCAATTATTGTTTTTTTTCTCGATTGTGTCACTAAGCAAAATGTTAAATTTTAATTGACTTAAAACTTTCTAAATAATTTGAGTCTCAGAAAAACCATTTTGCATCCATATTCCCCTTGTTCGATGAGGTCCGGTTCAGCGCAAATTTCAAACCAGTTAAAAAATCTGTGGATTTAAGAACCACGTACCGAAAAATAGGTTATCTTTAATATAGCGGTCCACCAAAAAAGTATCCCCATCTGCTGGAAAACGGCTCAGTACGGCCTAAGTTCTCACGCCTGTCAAGTTAGTCACGGAGCTATTGCCATGAAAGGAACTCTGAAGCAGTGTTCCTTGACATATAAAAAATACACACACAAAAAAGCAACAAACGCTATCCGCTTCTGATGCTGCTTCGCTCATTGTGTCGCGCCGCAGGGCGGGGCCCACCAACGTGCCCGCACACAGTCGCAACGATTCGCTGCACTTCACGAGCGAGATTTGCTTGACTTAAACACGATAGGAGTGGACTTCTAACAAGACGTGGCGAAGCCTATTTCTAAGACAAGTGCGCCTTCTGTTCCTTTCTTTCTGATTATGCTTGACAGCAAAGCCCGATGTTTGGATTTCTTCACAGCGTTTTCTCTTTTTGTCCATCACGCATCACACGACAGTTGCGCCTCAGTTGCAGCTTGCAGTTCACTACTGCATCTATAATATTACTTAAAACATCTAGAAAAGCGGTAGAGGCTAAAAATAAAGCCAGCACAGCGAATTGTGCATGAGAGATAACGAATCCTCTTTCTCAAGAACCGTGTTACGAAGACAGTTATGGACAGCTTTTTTTTTTTTAAATACAGATTATTAGATCCAAAATTACAATTAATAGCCGTTCAGTCTTCTATCCTTACTGGCTTCAAAAGGTCTTCCGCTTTTATCTTGCAATAGCAGTATTTGTCTTCATTTACTCCGGATTCACAATCATTGAATTACTAATAATTCGCGCATGTAATTGCTTTTAAAATTTGTATTTTTTCTAGAAGATGTCGTTTTTCGGAACCTTTATTATCGCATGTTCTGATATTCATGAAACGTTTCATGAACCCTGCTTAAAACCTCACATTCAATCTTCAATATTTATTATTCCCCTAAAAGATTGTGATTCAATCTTTCATGCCGCCTTCAGCGATCACGACCTTTTAGGTGACATGACAGATTTTATGCGACATGACTATGTCAAGCAACAGACTTGACGTGCCACCAGTCGGAAGAAAATGTGAGTATGAATCTTACCACACTGCAGCATTCAGCATACAGACCAGACTTTGACGCCCTGTGACTTGCGTCTTTTCTTGAAACTTAAGGGAGACCTTCGTGGACGTTACTATGCATCGAATAAAGAAGTGATGACTTTCAAAAACTAATTCTGACAACGGCAAATATTTATTTTTGTGACGGCTTTACAAAACTTGTTTATCGTATGCAGATGTGTGTTCAGATATCCGGGGACTACGTTGAGAAATCATTCTATTGTCTTAAAGGGTAAACTCTAAGAACTACTTCTGCAATCCAATTTGTTTTTATATTTCATTTCAATCTTGAGTTATGCTTACAGATTAATTAATTTTAATTCAATCTTCAAATATGAAAACATGTACATACTCGTTTATGAAATCCTGGAATCACAAAAACATATACTGATTTCCCCAAACTTCTACTCGGCTCTTCAAAAAAAAAAAAAAAAGAAGCTTTGAAATAAACCCGAGATAACTAGCCGCAGCTGTCCAAAGCTACCCTCTCTTTCGTTCTTTTTTAATTTTGTTTTTATTTTATGCGTTTTTGATATTGATAAACTCTAAGAAAATGTTGAGAACATAGCAATAATGTCTGTGTCACAAAGCAAAAGCATATTAGACGTTGTATGCGTATACAACGAGGGATTGAGCTGCCCCTGAGACATGGTAACACTGGTTCACACTGCACATGAGCCCCTTAATCAGAGCAGGCATATTAGAGATCACAGCTATCCTGTGGTCTTTAACCTACATCTTACAGTAGTGATTAGTCAACCACATGCCGGTACGATGCTCATTTAGATAGAATCGGGCTGGGGTGGGATGAAACCAAGAATAATTACTGGATTGTGTTCGTGCAACCCCTCCAGAGTTGTTAGTTTTTGTGTCTGGAATATTGGCACAAACCGACCGGCCACCTCATGCCAAAAAAGCGCGAAGTAAAAAAACAACAAACCATCAATCAAACAAGGTACGTTGAAGTAAAAGTATAGGCGCATATCTTACTCACAATCCCCACCGATCCGGCATCAAATGTCACAGTGATGAAGACAAAATGTTTTTATTTTATTTTATAAGTAATAAGTCGAGATCACAGAAGAATAGGGAATATTGTAATTGCTTATGTGTCAATCTCGATCATCGTGCAAAGCTTATGGCAAATTTACCGTTGTAGCCTATAAGGCTTACTTGGATTGAGCTACCTCTCGGAGCGAATTCAGGAGAATTATCTAAACCGTGTTCATAATACACGATATTAGAATATGACAATTTTTTCCCGGTGTACTATTTAAGAGGTGAGCTTGCACCTGAATTTCTAAAAAAATATGTAAATATTTTTTTTTTGGGGTGGGGGGGGGGGAGTTAGTGTTTCGTCATCTCATGCCTGAGATTCGAAAGATTCACATTTCCTGGCTGCTTTAAAGCATGCCCCTAAAATTTTTTCGTGAGTAGCAATATCATCGGCGCCCAAAACGCCTGTGCTTTCAATGCAGCAGAGTATTGCAACTATATACTGATATTGTCGCAGCTCATACCTGACTCTTGGTTCACCGGATGTTATGTCATCTTCATAAAATATTTTGAACCGTGTATTTCTTTGAAAATTTAATTTTTTTACTTTTCTGGTTTCAGTGTTTCTGACCGTGCGATGTCATCTACCGGCAACAAGTGATTCCAGCGGTTCTATGGTGGTGCAAAAGTTTATATTGAAATAAATATGCATAAGGCATTTGAATGGAAACACACGTAGAAACAAAAGCCAGATTTTTAATATAAATGCTAGCATACGAAACACTGCCTCGTAACTTTTGAAAAGGTTTTTTTGTATTACTGAACAAAGCGACTAACAATGTTCCCAGGAAAGCCGTCGTGTACAACGAGAAGAGATGCGCAGGCAAGATTGTTTTATAAATACATGGTACGATCAATCGACTCACGGTAACAAAGAACTGCAACGGTGGGAGAATTGAACCTGCTCCATGTTCTCCAAACTCCGGGCTCCGCGAAACCATGGTTCCATTAAAGATTTCTAATCGTCATAATATAACAACCAGACATGTACACGTTACCCGAAAAAAGTAACTAAATACCGTTACTCGTTACTCGCTCAAAAATTAACTAAATACGTTACTCGTTACCGATTCTCAAAAGGAACGCGTGAGTTAACTCAAAAGTAACGAGTTACTTTTCACGTTACTTTGAAGACCAAATACACAACTGTTTTCGTTTCATGGTTTATTGTTTTCTTTTAGTAGTCGTTGCCCTTAAGCAGCTGCTGCCTCTCAAAGTTTTCATCAGTTATGTTTCCCGCTTCCTTGAAAATACATTTCCGGTGACGCTGAAGCGTCGTTCTACTGACGCGCTCGAAGGAACGGCAGTGTTGTGCTTCAGCAAGAGCTGGTGAATCTTCGGGAACTGCGCCTTCATTGAGGACAGCGGGTAAGGGGTTATGTGCCTTCCTGTGTTTGCAACCTCCGGGTTTACATTCGGTCTGGACCCGGTTCTAGAAAGTTCAATTAACGAACCTGATTGTGCTCGCTGGATGAAGGACATTCTCAGCTGTAGAGTTCAGTACAGCAACGTTTATCGCTGGACACGTCAGTCGAACTGTTCGACTGACGTGTTCAGCGATACATGCTGCTGTATTGTCATACTGTTTATTTGTTTTTCGGGTTTTTCATCTGCCTTTGTCGCAATAGACACATACTAAGGCTAGAATAAAAGCAAGGCCGTCAAAGCGGTGTTGTACACGTTACTCCTCAAAAGTAACGAGATACCGTTACTCGTTACTTGGCCTTAAAAGTAACTAAATACCGTTACTCGTTCCTTTTCTGGAAAAGTAACTAAATACGTTACTCGTTACCGAAAATAGTAACTAGATACAAGTAACTCGTTACTTGTAACG
>JAZHYW010041152.1:0-14836 GCA_037355805.1 Ixodes ricinus | reverse complement strand
CTTCGTTCAGTTACGTACTACATTGACTTCTATTCAAAAGTTAGGCTTAGTTGAATCCGAACTCGCTCGCCGAAATAGGCGTATTTCGCTTCCGCAAAAAAAGATTCGGCAGCTGTAATTCCTTTTTCAAGGCGCTGGGAAAGTGCAAAAGAAGGACTAGGTCCGGATGTGTCGACTGGGCTACCCCATGCCGCCCACTCACAGGTGCGATCCCACTACTGCAGGACGCGGGAGCTTTTGCCTGCTGCGTTTCCGCCCTGGGCCGGTTCGCTCCTCCTTAGGCGACCTGGTCGCCCCGGGGTCACCTGGGGTCACCATATCGACGCCCAGCTTAGCGCGGACACCCGATCAACATAGGTCGGCAGGGGACAGAACTCCCAGCCTCAACCCGTCCGTCTAGCCCAGGCCTCCAGGCAGCTGGATTACAGGGGCACGCCACAACCCCCGGCCGGTATTTCGCTCGACGCAGGCGGCTTTTCTGCCTACTCACAACGGTATACTCTGTTGGAACGGGGTGTATTTCGCTCACGACTATAAACGTACAATAAAATAAACAATCCCGGCTCCTTTTCGTGTCCTACGAATGAACAGTGCCGGGAAACAATCCCGGCACTGTTCTTCGCATCCTTGTAGAGTGTGTTCGTACGGTAAGGTTGTTGTTATTACTGGCCGGAGACGTGGAAACTAACCCCGGCCCTAATAAAACTAGTAAAGCTGATACGCAGGATCCCATTCAGCAGATGTTAAAAATCCAGAAGGACGTTGCCAAGGAGAGACAAAAAAAATGCGAAAGCAACAACAAAGTGTTAGGTGAAATGTTTGCACGTAGAATAAGTGACTATGTGCTATAGACCATTTGCTATATTACCCAAGCATCAAGGAGAATGCAGGGATTGGTGTTCCACGCCCGCACATGCTGGCGTCAGCTGTAGCAACTTTTCTAAAGCAAATACATAAAACAAATGGCATCTTGCACGCGCGTTCGTCAGCGCTTTATTTTAGTTATTTACTTCGAATCTTTTATGCGGAGAAGGCGGCGCGTGTGCGCGTGGAACATCCAATCCCTGCATTCTCCCATTACGATGCTTGGGTAATATGCAATGGGTCTATTGATGCCACCATTGATAAGGTCGATAACACTGCAATGTCCTTTCAGGGTTATGAGGCCATAGTTGCTGAGTTAAATTACACTGTTTCTGACTTGAAAGTGACTGTTTCTCGAATCGGAAATAAGCTTGATGACTATGAAAATCGTAGTCGACGGAACGATGTTATTGTTTTCGGCATTCCTGAAGATCGTCAAGAGAACCCTGTCCAACTGAAGCAGAAAGTTTGCAGTGATATTTTTGTTGGTAAATTGAATGTACATGTCACTACCATTGAAAGGATCCACCGGCTTGATTATAACAAATGAAATCGTCCGAGGCCTGTGATCTTGAATGTTCGTGATTTTAACGAAAAGGTCAATTTATTTAAAAACGCTTCTAAACTAAAAGATTCCGAAATTTCTATCTCCGACAACAACTCAAAACAAGTACGCTTACTTCGAAAAATATTGTGGCATACTGCAGACACTAACATGAGGCAGGGTGACAAGGTAAAACTCGTCTACAACAAATTGAAAATCAACAACTTGACTTAGACGTGGGACACGGAAAATGACACCAGAATTTGTATTTCCACACAAGGACGTTCCATGGAGTCTGTTGAAGGTGCCTTTTCACCGTGACACGTCGTGCCTTGCTCGAAATTTTTAAAATTAATAAACGTTAATGCCAGAAGTGTTGCTAACAAAATCGTTGACCTTGAGTGCTTGTTATATGATCACGAACCTGACATTGTTGCTGTAACAGAAACATGGCTGCATAGTAGTTCTATTCATGATTCAGAGATTATTCCCCAGTCGTATAACATTGTTCGGACCGATCGCGAATCACGTGGGGGGAGGGGGGGGGGGGCGTTGCCATTATTTTGAATAATTCATTTGGATTTTGATGTAATCGATCACGTTACTGATATTGAGTGTTTATGGCTAAAGCTTACCGGGTTTACTCCGCCAATCGTCCTGGGCGTAGTCTATCGTCCGCCAAATGCTTGCTCATCCGTTCTTCATCTTCTTGCTGATTTTGTTTTAGAGCGCAGCTCTTAGGCGCCCATTTCCGGCTTGAGCGGCGTCGGCGTCGGCGTAACCGTGAGGTCACGTGACCTCCGTGAGGTCACGTGACCCCGGTGACGTCACGTGAACCCCGTGAGGTCACCGGGGTCACCGGTGTCGTAGCACATAAAGTTTTGTTTGTTTCAGCATCCAAATTTAATGCTGAGTCTGGTAACAAATGTGACGGCGTGCAGAAAACAGGATGCAAAAGTTTTTCTTTAGAAAAAGCTCTTGCGAAGCGTAAATATCCTTCTCACACGTACACTTTGTAGCTTGTCACCTTTTGTACGTACTGTTCTCTAGCAGGCAGAGTTTGGTTCTAATTACGCACATTTTATTCTAGTGGTGAAGACAACTCAAACTGGTGTCCAAATGACAACTCTAGTAAATGCTCTAAATATTTCGACCTATCAAGGCTCCCGATGGTCTTAAAACCGCATAAAGAAACCAGAGACATGGTGCGCACGTGCACACGGGACTGCTGAAATCGGGTCCATATCAGATGAACGATGACCTGATGAAATCAGGGTCGCCGCCGCTCGCCACGGCCCGACAGTCAGACTGGATGCCCCAGGCGCTGAATGCAGCACTCTCGTAAAGCGTGGTGCCGCCTGGCCATTGCCGGCTGGCCATAGGGAAGGCGAGCACGTGCAGCGAGTGTACCTACGCTCCCAACATTCTCTTTGGTGTTTGGGTAATTTAACGAAAGGTCTATGCGGAGCGAAAATTCGTCTGCTTCTTGCACAAGGATTGCGATGATGTCTGAAAGCCGAGCTCTTATTGGCTGATTGAAAAAAAATAGTGGGTAGACCTCAAGGCATCTATAGCATTGAGGTCTACCCACTAGCTTTTCAATCAAAGCCAATCAGAGCTTCGGCGTCGTTCTGACGTCACCGCAATTCCTGAGCAAGAAGCAGACGACCTGCTCTTCGGATTGGTTTGCGTCCATTGCGCTGGCGAGTCGTCTGGACTCTGAACGCAAGTGCTTGCGTCGCGTCGACGCGCGCCGCATCACTGCGAGAAACTGATCGGCGCACCACCACCACTGCCAACGCTCTTTTATCACAAAGTAAATAGCACTTATTTTCTAAATATAAACATCGAATATGTCTTTTCCTTATATCTTAGTCAACTATTTCGCACAGAGGCAGTCAGAAATCGAAAGAAAAGTCTGTGGTGCTTTATTTGAACCTGTTACGATAGCAGACGACGACGACAAGGTTCTGGAACGTTCGGACGCGTCCTGTCTTGCAATTCGGCAAAAAGTAAGTAGTTTATTTAAACATACTGCAGAAATGCGAGAACTAAGTTAACGAAGTGAGGCTTTTAGATCACCTGAACACGAACGTAGTGAATTTAACCCGCAGTTTCTTCCTAAAATATGACCACGGCTTGTTCAAAACTGGTCGCGCTCCTGCTCGTCAACTTTGCTTCCGCTGAAAGATCGCCCCTCATCACCGGAGGTAAGAAATTCAACAGCGTCACTTTTGATACTTTCAAGCATCCGCGAACTTCTCGAACCTAGCTTCATCACGCGCCATTCGCAAGGCAGAAGTTGGCGAAACAGAATAAAAACCCCGTTCGCGTAGAGGCTGGCTAGGTAAACTACATTACTAGGCCTAAGCGCTCTGAGCTCTAGGCTGTAACCACACTGCGTAGGCTTACCTTTAGGAACGCGTGCCTAAAGCAGTACTGCGTAGAGTCTTTAGGCCGGATACCTGTACACAAGTCGGCCAAAACTTTAGGGGTAATTTTTAGTCGTCCAAACTCATTCTTATATTGATCGCATTGTGATTTTATCATGATTAGACGTTGACCAAGCTTACGAAAGAAAAAGCAAAACATTTAAAAATGGCGCTGATTTGATTGGTAGCAGACGGTTGTCACGAGCGGACTGGCACGGGAGCAGTCCGGGTTCTGGACGAAATAACTAAAGACATTGCGGAAGCTTTAGCAGACGACGCACTTTGATGCCGCTCTATGCAGACACAGCAATGCAGGTTTCAGTTTCATTTACAAACTTAAATGCAAAAAAAAAAAAATATATATATATATATATATATATATATATATTAACATGTATATTATTGGGTGTTTATGGAAGTGCTAGCAAATAAGCATAACAAGTGACGCGGATTTGTGACAGGCTTTACGCGCTAAAAATTTTTACCTACTTACCTATAGACCGTAGATTTTCAGGTGTTTACTTATAACAAAAATCCACGGATGTTATTCGGCGTTTATTTATCTTTCAACTATCGATGTATTTCGGTGGCCTGCCTGGGATGGATGTTGGAAACAGTGGCTTATCGGTGAAAAGAGTTTTATAAGAAAATTTATTATGAAACTAAAAGGAAGGGTTTTGAGAAAAATAGTGGAACAAAGATGTCCAGAAATTGGTGTTTTTCGTAGTTTTTTTACCGATTGCGTTTTTAAAACCAAGAAATTATTATCGGTGCTTTTTGGTTTGAACAGAATTTGTATTTTTGGCACCACAATTTGTTTTTCTTATGTGATTTTAACCAATTTTGGTATTTCTGACTCCGACAGATGTTTATCGGTGTTTTTCAGCTAAAACCGGGAAGTCTACGGCCTTGCTACATCACGCGCTCCTAAGCGCTGGAGAAAACAAAATATGTATAGATTTTGGAGTTGTCAGTGGTCCTTTAAAAAGCGACCGTTCAACGATGTTTATAAGACAGTAAACAGTCGTTTTTGGGAGTGAAGGACATATAGTTTAGTTCCACTTTGTATTTACCCGATGGATCGACGTCACGCGACATAGTCATGCGACGTCACGTTACGATGTCACACGACCTAAAGTCACGTTAGCGCTGTGTTGTCACGTGATATCATGACGTCATGCAGCGTCACCTGACGTTAGCTAACGTGACGCGTTAATTTCCCCGCTAAATTTAGCAAGGAAAATTGCCTCTCCCGCCAAACGTAGCAAGCAAGCTGACGTCACCTGTCCTGACGTCACTGGACTTGGTCTCGTGACGGCACTTCACGGTGTCAAAACGTCACATGTACGATACCGTGATATCACGTGACGCCAATTTTCCCGCCATATTTGACGAGGAAATGAACGGACGGAAGGAAGTTGCAGAACGGGCCTTGTGATGGGCATTCCAGATTACAGTGGCTCAAATGGGGGTCCGGGACCTTTCCGCGGCACTTCCGAGGATATGTCGAGCCGGAGTTTCTTCCTTAATGGGCTATTTCATATATTAAACAATACAAAACAAAACCCCCACCGGTCCAAGTAGCGATTGTGGGGAGTGAAATACGCGGACACTGTCTTTGGCTGACCTGAGGCTGACCACGGCCGTGGCGACGCCTTGTCTCTCGTACGTTTCCCAGAACGGCCCAAGCCGCTGTGGTGTTTCTACGACCACGAGAGCCCGGAACGTCCCTGGCCGTACACGCCGAAAGACGTGCCGTTCAGCTACTGCACGGCCCTCGTCTACTGCTGCCTCGGCCTGGCAGAGGACGGACGAAACATAACCAGCCTCAGGCCGGAGATCGACTTCGGAGAGCGTAAGCCACTCGGTTAATACTCGTTGCCTACATCGGCGGACGTTAAATGTCGGCGAGAGTCGTCGTTTGCCAAACGTTCTTAGATACATTGGCAATGGTTCTGCATACGAATACGGTACACGTGTATGCCTGTGCTAACGAAGCAGGTAGCCTGCGTCGGAAAGAGCACGGAAAAGCCAGAGCGCTTGCTAGAACTTTATTTCGCTAAAAATCGAGGCACAGTTGGCGCGAGGGCGGCATTGTTTTCAAAATTTTCAAATGAGAAATTAAAAAAGCCAGAACAAAAAAGGCGCATTTCTGTGCGACTGTGTTGCTCGTGCATGTTGCGATAGTAGTAACCTGAATGCTCTGCCATTTGCGCCAGAGTGCGCCGAAGTTTTTAGCTCGCTACATCCTTCTCCATTTGACAAAACTATGAGGAACTTACGCCAAAACTGCGCTTAAAGGTAACTTTCCTTTCTCAATAATTGATTAAAAGAAGAAAAAAAACTTAGGCAGCGTTAAACTTCAAAATCGTTAGAGTCGAATTCTGCAAACTTTTAGGAATTTCAATTAAAGATCTAACTAAATAACGCAATATTTTATCCGCTTAAGGATCTTAAGCTGAGACTACAAGAGCTCCACCTTCAGCGCAAGCTCGCCTGGCTGCCGCAGTGCTTTGGATGGGCGTGCCTGCGCGTTCACACTGTGTGTTAGCAAAGGCTAAAAGCTCCCGCTTAAGGCGGACCTTCTAGTCTCAGCTTAAGGGGAAACGGAGTATATATACATTCGACAATGCTTCGGTGTGTCTTTCTTGCACCTCGAGCTCGCGGACGCAGCTAAAGAACAGCGGAAGGGATGCAGCGCGCTTGTCAGTGCCTGTACAGCAGCGTACTCTCTGCGCGCGACGGGTGGCGGAGCGCAGATGGGTTGCGGCAGTTCTCTCGGCTCAAGTCTCACGCCAGGGGCCTCAAGGTGTACCTTGTCCTGGGCGGGCACGAGACGGACAGCGCGAGGTTCGCGCCCGCCGTCGAGGACTCCCAGTATGCGAGGGTGGACCTCCTGCTCAATACCCACCATTGGCTGGACGCCTTCGACTACGACGGGATCGTCCTGCACATCGCGGAACCGGAGAGCTTCGCCGTCACAGACTCCGCCATCAACGAATTCGTACTTGTGCGTGAGCGCAGATATGTTGCCATGGAAACGCTGTTTACTCAAAGCGAAATCTATACAAACCACAGAGGTACTTAACACGCTCTCTCTAATTCACATCTTTAGGAAGAGAACATCAACTGCAGGACGGACACGAGTCCTAACTGGTTGTTTCCATTTGGAAACCAGGTCTGTCCGTCCGTTTATGTTATCTCCCTAAATGTGTGAATCTTAAAAAAAAAGAACACTCTGACTTGATTATTTTTGAGTGATTCTTCAGAGACTCGCTTAAAAAACTAAATTCCTTAGCGAATGGTACCATTTTCACGTCAAGATGACACCGAGTAATTGAACTGGAAGTGAAATTGGCCTTCGGAAGTAAAGCTGAGATGCCTCCCATCCACCTTTGCGACTCTGACGAGTTACAGATGAGGCGGTAGATGTAATGCAACTCCCTTTCTGACACCAACATTAGTTCGAGCTTTCGCCGCTACGTGAGGGGGCCTACGCATCCCCATAACCCTTCGTCGAAAGGTTCCATGTTGACCCTCACTTGGATGTTAACAGAGGCGCTCGTCCAAAAGCTTCTCGAAGTTGCATATATATACAATATCGACATTCGTGGCGGCCACGCTCCTTAGCATTATTGAAGGCTGTGGTTACTAATTACCAATTTAAAAGTCGGAGGAAGCCTTCATGTTTATGAACGCATAGCGAAACTACCAGAACGCAACACGCACGGCAATGGCTGTCGTGCTCCATGCGTTTCCTGCCGATTGTTTCAGCGCTAAAATAAATATGTGAATGTTTTTTTTTGTGACATCAAAAATCATTGTTTCACACAAAGTTACACCTCCTTAGAGCAACGCGCGTTTGCAAGACTACTGCGTCCTAGTAAATTTCACAGCCGCTTATAACTGGAGACTAGGTCCAACACTCGAGAAAGCTTCGCATTTGCTCTCCTATCGTCATTTTGTTTGCTCTTATTGAAGTAATTATCTTTATAACATTGATGCATTGTCCTCTCCTGTAAGTCGTCTTTATAAAGGAAAGGTGTCGTTGACTTGAAAGTTAAATGCTTTACTAGAAGAATGCACATCACTCCGTGAAAATCTAACAGCCTTGGCGATGACAGGTTTTGCGTAGTTGGAACGGCTGGATGAGCCGTAGCCTCGGGGTTTTTCTTTTTCAGTTGGGAGGGGTTGCTTTTGCCAACTATCGTCGTGGGAATCTCGAGCGCCAGTCCAGACAGTCGTCTCTGCTGTCTCGGCGAACCCGGTGTCTCGGCATGCGCAAGCGGCAGCCCTCTCCCTTGGTGCCGCTCGACTGCACGACAGCATGAACATTGCGATGCGTTTTCGCAGACACGAGCTGCCCATACGACTAGAAGAGGATTTGGTGCTAGGCACGCTGGTTAATGCAGATGATCAGACTGGAATTTATTCTCCTTGGTAAAATATCGGTTTAAGCTGCTTCATGTGTTCGTGTTTTGTTTCCTTTAACGATGGAGTAACTGCTGAATGACTATAATTAGACGTTCACTGCGCTGCGCCGGTGGCACTGCGACTCAACTGCAGGCTATGCACGCGTCCCTGAAGGAGCGTCGCAAGGACTTCTCCGTCATTCTGCCGCCGGAAGCGTCCCGTCGGAGTACCTACTTCTCGCCCCTTGTCTTCGCCAGGTACCTTCTTTTACTATATTTCTTTCCTTCTGTCTTTGTCCCTCCTTCGAAGTGGAGTCTTTTTTTTTTTATTAGAGTCCCGACATTGTACTCAAGGCATGTAAGATAGAAACAAACTAGGAGGATAAGCTGTGCTGCGCTGAAAGACAACAGCACCTTAATTATTAGGTCCTGCTCTTTTATTTTTTTTTCTTCAGAATTATCACACCGTAAATGCCGACGCCACGCATGAGTTTAACCATAGCCTCCTCTATACTAACAAAGACTGGCAGTTCGACGACGGAGCCATTGAGTGCCCGGTCGCAGATTGGGAGCGTGAGGATCTAGTAGCACAGAACATCAAGGAGCCATTTCTCGGGGAACCTGGACGTCAGCGGACAGCTTTTGCAGCGGCGAGGACCCGAAACACACTTGTTCCCTCGGGAGAAGTGTGTTTCAGCGTCTCGCCGCAGCGGGGCTCCAGTCATGTGGCTCTCCTCTCATCCGTTGTCTGCCGCTCCACCTTTTCTATTTCGGCGGCCGCTTCTCGTGGGGGTCTGCCAGGCTTTGTCAGTATATAGGAGACTATGGTTCAACTCAAGTCCCAGCTGAATGATGACGCAGCAGTCGCGTCCAGTTTATACCTGCGCTCGATAGTATAGCGCAGAGAACGGTTCGAAGAAAGAGAGGTGTCGAAACAAACCCAGAAAGGGAATAAAGGTTCCGCTCGGGCTTCACGCATCTCCCCGGCAGGGCGCTGTCGGGTTGGAGCTCGGCGCGTAGGACGGCTAAAGGAAATTGTACTTCATTTTACCGTAAGTCAAAGCGCAGTGAAATTATTGGAGACGGGCAAGTACAGACACACGGACTAAATGAGCGAGATTACGGCACGTTCGCACGGCTCGTTTTATTTAGCCGGTGGTAGCTAGCTCACATACAGAAAGGCATCGAACGGTGTGACGTTGCACTTTTGGCACTGCGTGATTCGTCTGATCAACACGTAGCGTCGGCTTTGGTCTGACTTACGGGAAAAACAATTTTAACTTATGCGGTGCAGTCAGAGCCCAGTGGCCCATGAAGGTCATCGCATATGTTGTATGTCAGAAACATACAAAGCGTCAGGAAGCCAAGATCATGTCATCAAGCTGGAAGAAGACGCCCTGTACTAACACTCTTCGATCTATCTGATGACAAGCTCCACGGAAGAACGGCGTTCGAAAACAGTTCTTCTCTGCTGCCCGCACGTCAGCAGGTACGGGCCAACAGTGATCCTTACCGCCATCGCTCCCGCAGGCAACGGAGAAGGAAGAAAAAGTTAGGGCGCAAACGAGCTGGTGAGGGTTTAAGATAATTTGAGACAAAACCCCGAGACTGTGGGAAAGACGACGGACAACCAAACACACAATGTCTCAAAAGAGACTTTGTGTGCTGTGTTGCCCTTCGTCTTTTCCCCAGTCTCAGTGTTCGGACCTTTTTCGAACGACAATCTTTTTACGCAAACTTTTATGCAAACTTCATGTTCGCCAGAAAAACCACACTAGAATAACTTTCCACCGCAGGTAATGTGCATGCAACGTTCCACCTGTTCCGTCGATTCTTTCCATATGGGCCATGGGCGGATAGCATAGCAAGCGCCACCGGAAGGGCGCGCTACGAAAAGGCGCCAGGCGTTCGAGAACGCTTGTCAGTCGACTTTGGTCTAGTAACGTTGCCCTCTGTACTGTGTTCCCCACTAAGCTGACAGGACACAATGGAAGCTATAGGTGCTCGCCAGATTGAACACTCGTGTGTATTTTTTTATCACCTGACCTCGCTTTCTGCCCGTGAGTATCGGCAGAAAGCGTGGAGCAAGATCGACGGTTGTCTGGTCCGACGAGAACGTATGCCTTCAACCATCCTCTCAACTTAGTTGTAAACGGAACAGAGACACGGTGACGTTCTTGTAAGTCTCCCGATGTAGTACGGAAATCTATACTTTCCACATTTGCGTCGGAGGTACCTCGTTGGCAATAATAATCGAGCACGCGCAAAGCTAAATATCAAAAGCTAAGTAAGGAAAAAAAAAACGATATTGGTTTTTAATTTAACCTCGAACCGCCAGTCGACGTTTCTATATAATATTTAAGTGCAGTCACTTAGCGAAACGTTGGTCGCCAGTCCGAATCTTCCGGGAGGTTCTGATCAAAAATCGACTATACTCGCTGACAGTTCAAGAAACGCACGGTGTGGCGAGTTATGAGTATTTTATTATTTGGTTTACCCTCCAGCATTTGTTAGAGATGTTTTCTGCGATGCTGTTGATGCTTTTTTATTTTATATATTGTTATAATAAGCAAACTTTCTAAGTCAAAAAGAAGTAAGTATTTCCACTGTATTTTTTTTACCTTGTATAGTGTATATTGGAAACTAAACCTTTTGTACCTGCATGCGTGCGTGCAAATATGATTCAACCCCCTTTTTTTGTCATTACTTTATTTTCCAAGTGCCTTTTTTGTATGTGCTGTTTTATTTTTTCATTCCTGCTTAGACCAATTTTTGGCCTGGAATATGTCTAAAATAAAAAAAGCCTAGCTCCGCAGTCAATGAGGTTGCGGCGTTAGATGATAAGTGCCTATAGGTGAGTCAGCACTAAGTAACCTATTGATACGCCATAAATATATGACGAGCTGCGTTTGCACCTGCCTCAATGGAACTTTTCCTCTCGCTCACAATTCCGCTTTAAGCTTCTTTTTTTTTAAGCTTGTGTTTCTGCGCAGTTTAGTTGAGAAAGTTTGTGGTAATTTTAGAATTGTTTCTTCACTGACAGGCAGATGGACCTTCTTGTTCAGTGGAGCCACAACCTGGTGGAGAAACCAGTCAAGGCAACCTGCCCGTCGCCACTCCGCGGCGAAGATGACGAAAAGGCCCTTTCGGTTGTGAGTTCGGTCGCTTTGTTCATAAAGTACAAGACTACATTGACGCTCTTCTCGCTGGTGTAAAGCGTACAAGGACTAACGAGAACTTAGTAAGTCTCGTAGTATTCAGGTTGGTCACCTCTGGTGTCCCCCAAGGCTCTGTCTTAGGACCAGTGCTTTTCAACATGTTTATTAATGATGTCTTCACCTATATCGAGTCTCAACCCCTTCATTATGCCAACGACCTGACCCTTATGTATCTGGTTCAAGCAAACAGGTCCCCGTAATCGACTCCAAGAAGACACCGCCAAAATTACTACATCGTCTGCCCAAAACTGGCTGCCTCTTAACATCTCGAAGTGCCGATCACCGTGCTGATCACCCGCAGCAATCGCAAGCGCAATGACCAGCACTGCCTGGAAATCGCCTGCCAGCCACTAAAACAAGTGTCTCAAAGTAACATTCTGGGTGTGAAAGTGAACCAACGGCTTAAGTTTGATGCGAACATAGATTCCGTCATTTTTCGAGCACGTCGTACGCTGGCTTTCTCACAACGTGCCACATGTGGCGCCGGAGCAGACGCTCTGCGTATGCAAGACACTGCGCTCGTGCGACCGCAGCTTGAGTACTGTAGCCCAATCTGCTTCCCTCACTAGGAAACTCGTCTGCCAAGATTGCAGAGTGTCCAAAGACGTACGGCCTACTCGCGGTGGTCTACACACAGGAAGCACCGCCCCGCTCGTTCCTACAGAGACATGTCAACTCCAGAGGTACTCCGTGGAGTTCGCTGGCAGCCCCTGTCCTTGCGGTATAATACGGCATCCCTCGGGCTCCTCTTGACGACGCTTCATCCTTCCGGTGCTTCCCAACTGTTGGCCTCCTGCATTCGTAGGACAGAAAACAGCGACCTGACCCCTATTCTGGCACGCACCCTGCGCCACTGGCAATCGTTCCCTCCACGCACTGTCCAGCTTTGGCGTATACCTTCCACGTTCCAGAAGAGACTGCTCCCACCCGGAAAACATAAGGACGATCTATCGCCAAGCCGCGCAGCATCTTTGTATATAGTCGCCGTACCGTACCGCATCTTTATTCATAGTCGCCAAGCATTGCAGCAAACTTTAGGAAACCTTATTTATTTAGGTATTTAGTTACTCTATTTTGGTGAAGGCCAACTGGTACGGGCCTCCGGCCTTTCTGGTACACCCCAACCCTCCTGGGTCAAAGTAAAGATTACAATTACAATTTTAATTACGGTCAAAGAGCGAGCAACGTGGATAAGCTACACAATTGTTTTTATTTGGAGGGGGGAGGGGGAGGCACATATTATTTTAGAATTAAAGCAGCGCGAACGACGAGAATTTGGATGAAGAAAGAAACAGGCATATATCGCGTTCTCAAGTTAAAAACTGTCCCAATGATCTTTATCAGAGATTATGATATCACCAGCCTCTTTTTCAATATGTTTTTCCAGAAAAAAAAAAAGACAAGACTTTTTTTGTACAAATATTCATGCATGTGAACAAGGCGCGCTCGCGTGCCTTGTTCATCATGTGAAATGCACATAAATGTTAAGTCTGTTTCACATAGTAAGGTTTTGCTTATGGTCTTCAGTCGCTAGAAAGTTCGTGTGGCAAAACATGAGTGGAATGGGGGCGGCGGCACCCGACATCGCAGCCAAAAAACCCCAGAAGAATCGCACCATGCGAACTCGCATTGAAAGCTGAAAACACACGTGTAAAAATATGAACTCGGAGGACTAGATCCACATCGTTAGTTGTAAACAAACCTGCATTTGCGGTGCGTACTTCACACTCACGCTATTGTCGAGATCATATTTCGGATTCTAGAGCTCAATAAATAAGCTTGTTGTCCTTGTTTTTTTGTGTTTTTTTTTAAGGGGGGGGGGGTTCGCAAATACCGCTAAACAATTTTAGAACGTTTCGATGTTTTATTTCGGTTACTCTTGTCTACGAGTCTTCCAGCGTTTACTCGCAATATAAACCCTAAGTCATATCCTACTGAGTCGTGGTAATATCCTTACACGCTTTATTTTTTACTTTTTTGTTTGTTTATTTGTTGTTGTTTCTGAGTCTCCCTCCCCTGACCAGGAGGGCATCCTAGAATCCGTCAAGTCCTCGTATTCGGAGGAGCAAGCCGACGCGGTGCTTTCCAAGCTCATGCTCAGCTTCTCCTTCATGGGCTTCCGCTACGAGCTGACACAGAGCAGTCGGAAGCACCTGAACCATCCCGCACCCTCCACTGCCTAGGCCGGTCCTGGTACGCACGGCGCAACCCATCGCCTACCACCAGGTAGTATCACCCGTCTCTACTCCTAGCTTAAGGGAACCGGTGTAGGCCCTATTTATTCCTCCCATGTGTTCCAGCCTATGTATGTGACCCTTTTCTCAGGATCTGCTGGGGTTAGAGGATTCATGTTGGTATCATCGTATTTAGCTTTCTGTGTTCTCTTTACTGAACTATAACTATTGTCATATATATTTTAGTTCTTTTTTACTTTTGTTCTTACTGGACCCTCCCAATTTTAATGTCACAATGGACAATAAACAAAGCTTGTCAAACAAAATTGCCTTGATCGATTTTCATAATTCTAGTTCAGTAGACTCTCCTTGTCTTGCCTTGGTAGTGGAAAAAAATAATGCTTCTAGTTTTTATGGTTTCAGAGAAAAGGGTCAAACGTCACAAAATGATGTTTTGAGATAATTGACTTTGAAGTGAAAAAAGGCGCTTTATAACAAACTTGCACTCTAGAAATGCATGCTCATGCATCAGTTCAGTAACCACCAGCCAGGTTGTCACCTCCATAGTCAATATTTAATTTTCTTTGTTTGCTGCATTCCTTTGCGGGCCTCTTTTGTGACGAGCTGTGTAGCCCTGTCTGCAAAGTAAAGTCGTGACCGGCCAGCGTCCCGCAACAACTGCACCGTGAATCATCCTGGTGAAGCACCAAGTAGAGGCACGAAGTTGTCCGTTTTGACGTCTCTCTAGTCGGTGTGTCCGGCAGCACTTTTCACACTTCCAGAAAGTAGGTACAGGTGACGCCAGCTCTTTGTGTTGCTTTTTTCAGCCAGCTGCAAGTCCCTGACCGCACACTTTACACACCCAGCTTTCGGCGACGGTACAGGACAGAAGGTCGATATCAATCACTTCATAGTCGCAGTCACTAACACTTGCCTTCCAGCTCTTCAAAGCGTACTGCCGAGTGCTACAGCAGCGAGAGAAGACGCACACTGTGTTAGCCGCTGTGTCAAGCATCAGAATGCATCGCAGGGACTCGGCGGCATGAGAAATTGACCTGTACCGACAACCCTTAAAGCGACGCTCTTGAAAGACCTTCTTCGTCTTCGTCATTTTGATTAACTATTCAAAATCTAGTCCTAAAGTAAACAATAAATTACCTTGCCCGTGGAAGCACGCCGAAGCAGAAGCAAA
>JAZHYW010041151.1:0-24900 GCA_037355805.1 Ixodes ricinus | reverse complement strand
GGAGTACTATACTGACGGGTCGAAATCTTTATGTTCCGTTGGTTGTGCAGTTTATTCTAGTAACTTTGGAAGAGCTGTGCAGCTTGACTCAATGGCAAGCATCTTTACTGCAGAGCTCTATGGTATTTTATTAGCCATTGAGCATATTCTGGATAACAGCGTATTGAACGCAGTCATTTTTGTCGATTCACAAAGTGTCTTATCTGCTATTTCTTCCAGAGTTAGTTCAAAGAATGTACTTACACAGCATGTTCGTTATAAAGTAAACAGAGCTCTTCGCCTTGGATGTAATATCAAATTTTGCTGGGTACCGAGTCACGTGGGAATTGCAGGGAATGAGAGTGCGGATCGCTTGGCTGCATCTGCCACGGATTCAATAGCATCTTTTGGCCTGCCCTACCAGGACCTTAAACCACTTTTAAAGAAATCTCTTTTGAAGACTTGGCAGCTAGAATGGGACACTGAAACCAACAACAAACTCCACGTGATTAAACCAATGATAGGTATCTGGGAAAGTTCATTTCACAAGAACCGACGTCTCGAGGTTCTGCTCTGTCGCTTGAGAATCGGCCATTCACGTCTGACACATATGTACCTCCTCTGCGGCGAAGAAGTTGCACTTTGTGCCCATTGTGGGGAACTACTTACAATTTTACACATTCTATGGGAGTGTAGGTTTTATCATCAACTGCGCGTATCATGTTTTCCTGAACTTTTTAGAAACTATCTACCCTTTCATCCTATGTTTTTACTTGGTGACAGCGCTTTAGTACCACTTACACGGGTTTTTAATTTTCTTAACAAGACTGGTTATCTACACCAGTTATAAAAAGTTTCTCTAGCGTAGCATCTGCTTTTCCTGAGTATTAATAAACTTTTTGTTTGGCGCATTATGGCCTTCGTTGCCGCTGCGCCATTAAAACCTTAATCTTATCTTATCTTCCTATAATGCACCGCGCGGGAGGGAGGAGGGGGAGGATGGGTAAGTGGAGGAGGAGAAAGGAGGAGGAGGAAGGAGGAGGATGAAGAAGGGGAGGAGTAGATGAGGGAGGAGGAGGGGGTACGGATGAGGAGGAGGGACATACTCATCCCCTTCGTACCCTCCCCCTCCTTTTCCTGACGAGCTGCACTCTAATTCGGCATTGCAGGAAGTTGTAAGGCGTCTTTTATTTTTTTCTTCGCCCTTGTCTCGGGGTTACTTTAACAAAGATCACTCACCAAAAAGATGGTCAAAGTGCAGGCGAGCTGGTGTAGATCATACCATAGTGAACCTGAGACTAGAGGTATGCAAGGAAAACTTCGAGGACGAGAAAAAGAGGACTAGACACCAGGTCTCAAACGCAGCTCACCAGCTCGCTCTGAGCCTTCCCCCGCAGGGGGCACCTGTGAAAGCAGGTGTTTGGAGAGTGGCGTCTCCACGGACCCCGAGCCCCGCAGGGGGCGCCTGCACCTTAGGTGCTAGGTGCTTGGTGAGTAGCGTCACCACGGACCCCAGCCACGTGGGCCACCATACCCGCACGCAGGGGGCACCTACTTTAGTAGGTGCTTGGTGAGTGGCGTCACTACGAACCCCGAGCCATGTGGGTTCGCCCACCCACGTCTGGCTGTGCGTGGCGTACCCGTGTCCGGGGAAAAGGGGACCCTGGTGGTTGAGCTGAGCCCGGGGTATGTTTGGACCCTTCGGGGCCCCCGGGCGAGGCAATACACCGCTTCGGCCCCTGCTTCTCGTAGACGGGTGTCCTGGCTTGGCCCGACCAGGATGATTCAGTCAGTCGCCTCTTCTACCCTCTTCTTCCTTCTTTCACTTTTCCTCCCACCTCTTTCTCTTTTCTTCTACACTCTCTTCCTTCCTTTTTCACCTTCTTAGGCGGCAAGGGCCAACCTTGAGTGGAAACAGGTCCTGTCCCTGCAACCACACTCGGGTATAGTGCCCGGGCAGCACTGGTAGAGTAATTGTGTCAGCCAAGCCTTTCTTGCTATGGCACATTACCTACCCCCTTGTTGGGCTCCGTGGTGGGCGGTGCACCCGGGCACTGAACTTTCCTTCCCATCTTATGGGTTCTCGCACTAAAACCTTTCTCGATCGGCCCCCGAAAAGGGTCCGCACCGAAGTTCCAGCCACAGTCAACACGCCATCTACCCCTGCCAGGTTCCCAAAGTTTTTGGTCCTGCATTCTGAAAGTGAAAAACAACTATCAAAGTTCTCTCCCTTTCTTGTAGCCAAGGTACTCGAATCTACTGTCGGAAAGAAATTCAAGGCCAAGAAAATGCCTTCTGGCGACCTGCTTGTTGAAATCGAGTCAAGCCAGCAGAGTACTGCACTTCTTGCTTTAAATGCCATATCTGACCACAGAATCACAGTTACACCTCACCGCACCCTAAATACCATCCAGGGGGTTATTTCTGAGGATGACCTCCTTGACTCCTCAGACAGTGAAATAGTTGAGGGACTTTCCGACCAAGGCGTCGTAGCTGCAAGGCGTATCTCCTTGCGCCGCGACGGCCAAGAGCGGAAAACAAAGCACATAGTCCTTACATTTGAATCTACTACATTGCCAGAGGCTGTGAAGGCTGGGTACCTTCACTGTAGAGTGCGGCCCTACGTGCCGAACCCTCGCAGGTGTTTTAACTGCCAGAGATTTGGTCATGGGTCCCAGAACTGCCGAGGCAAAGCCACTTGTGCGAAGTGCGGACAGGCTGACCATCAAACAGATACATGCTCTAACGATGCCAACTGTGTCAACTGCAACAACCCCCATCCCGCATATTCCCGCTCTTGTAAGACGTGGAAAGATGAAAAAGCCATTCTTACTTTGAAAGTGAAGGAAAACCTCTCGTATCCAGAGGCACGCCGTCGCTTTGCGTTCTTGCAAAAAGGCGGCTTCGCGGAGGTGGTGCAGCGGGGGCCTGCACCACTGAAAGTGGCAGTGGCAACCCAGACGTCTTTTCCAGACAATGGGAAGCCACTGCAGTCCCCCACGCCCAAGCTGAAGATTCAGCTCCCTGGGCATGCACTTTCAGCAGGTCGGTCTCCCGGCCACTCCAGCCAGAGTGCTAACTGCCCTGCACCTTCAGGGCAGCAGCCTCTCTGTTCTGGTGGAGAGTGTGCACAGGCCGCTCCCCCTTCTCAGGATGGGCCGGCAGCTGCAGCTGTCGTACCCGTCCGCACTCCGCGGTCCCCTTCCAGGGAAAGGAGTCGACGCTCTCGCCCGCACTCGTCGGAGAGAGCGTCGTCTTCCAAGGAGCGACATGGCTCTTGTGTCGCTCCTACAGTCACAAAGGGGCAGGAACGGGTGGATTCGGGCAGTACCCCGCCCAACACACCCGCTGCCCCTTCTGCTGGGTCAGGCCGCGGCCGGGGCCTGCAGCCCCGTGCCCCGAGCCTGCCCAAAGCCTCACCCAAAGCCCCGTCCCAAGAGGCGGAGGCAATGGATGAGTGCAGTGAGGTGTCTGCACCTGCGTCTGATCAGGACGACATGGACTGGCAGATAGCTAAATCTAAACATAAGGGCAAAAAACCAGTAACCCCTCCAAAGTGACGGTGTACATTTTTTTTGACCTGCGCGGCATAGTCAAGGTTTTTACTTTTACTTGTTCTTTACTACTTTTACTGATTTACTAATCTTTTAACCTTGTTTTAGAATAATGGCTAAATTCACTTTTATGCAGTGGAACTGCCGCGGTCTTTTAAGGAATATTGATGATGTTAATTTTTTTATGGACGAATTACGTCCTATAGCTCTCGCTTTACAAGAGACGCATCTTAATGATCATCATAAGTCAGTGTTACGTCGCCATCAGTTTTTTAGAAAAGATCGCCCTGCATCAAATGCATCAGGTGGAGTAGCTGTGGCTGTTCAAAGTGGCGTCGCATGCTCTCAGGTTCCTCTTTGCACACCTCTTGAGGCTGTGGCTGTACGCCTTCTTTTGGACCGCCTCATCACCGTTGTCTCCATTTATATCCCACCAAACATTCCACTGCATCTTCATGATCTCCAAAGACTTGTTTCACAGCTTCCTCACCCTTTTTTACTTTTAGGAGATTTTAATGCTCACCACCCCTTATGGGGTAGCGCCCGTCAAGATTCACGTGGTGGAGTCCTTGAGCGGTTTTTATTAACATCTGGGCTGTGCCTTATGAATAAGAGAGAACCAACCTTTTTCAGTGCAGCTCACAATTCATTTACATCTATTGATCTTTCCATCTCATCCCCTTCAGTGTTTTCTTTATTTACATGGAAAGTATTGGATAATCCTTTTGGAAGTGACCACTTTCCGGTCATTCTGGAGAGTCTGGTTTCAGTTCCAAGCCTAATGAAACGTACCCCTCGTTGGAAACTTGACAAGGCAGACTGGAGTCTATTCAACCTAAATGCAGAGCTTAAGCCTTGCATGTTCTTGTCCTTAACACACGATGAAGCCACCACATACATTACACAACAGATCACTAATGCCGCTTTTCGCTCCATCCGTCAGACCTCCTCTGACATGCCCAAAGAGTGTAAACTAGTGCCACTAACTGAGCTATGCTTCAGAGTAACGACACTTGGCCATATTTGGTATCTGGTCGGCTAACCACGTTGTACCGGGGGATCCCAGCGAAGCTGGATCAGCCTGGCTAGCGGCTAGCGTAGCCACAGTTGTTTCCTGGCGCCTACTCCTCCACTAACACTGCAACCTCTTCTTCGCGATCTCCACCGGTGGAGGTTCGTCAGGCTCGTTCGTCGCTCTTCCAAAACCCAGTGCCACCGCCAACTCGACCCCACACTGTGCTCCGGCTCGAGCCCCGTGCACTCCAGGACGATGTGCTCCGCAGTTTCGTCGGCGCCCTGCGCGCAATGGTACATCCTACGTCGGCGTCTGAGTACTAGACCTGGAGCACTCGGGTTCGCAGCATGCCGCCTCGGGCGGCAGCGAGCATCGCGCCGCCTGGCTATTATCCATGAAGTTCGAGCTTCCGCACCTCAGCTACTCCCTGGCGTACAGGGCCAGCGCGGGTTTTCGGACGATGCCACCTCCGCCCACCGCTTGCGTCTCGCACTCGCTCATCCTCTAGCGCGGATGATTCTGCTGCTCCGGCTGTTCCGACGGTCAGGTAGAGTAGTGGGCCGTCGACATCGTACCGCTGCGCCAACTGACGGTCCGTCGCACTCGCCGGGTTTGGGAGCCCGCAAGATGGACGTACTTGAAGGCCTGTCTGGCCCAGCGCTCTACACATCCGGCTCAGGCGCTGCTCGAAGCCCAGCTGCTCGCGCCTCATGACTACGAGACTAGATCCCAGCCCATGTCTCCTAGACAGCCTCGCGCACAATTCAGGCTCACATCCAGTGCCATCCTTCCAACCTCAGCTGCGCACCTTCGAGGTATTGCCGGGTTCCTGATGTACAGGCACAGCATCTCTAGCTGAACTGAGTTTTGGCACTGCGACCATCTTCCACCACGGTGATTGTGGCAGAATCATGGTTGCCAGTTATATGAGGCTTTATCTGAAACGCATGAAACGCTTTTCCGTCCTCCAGAAACGTTTAAACAGTGCGAGACAAGCAATGCAATATTACAAGAGCTTCTCTAACACCGACTCTAATGCCTGATGAAGTTTCACTTTGAATCACACGATCGACAGTGGCGTACATGCTTTGCACACAGCACCACTAATGCGCGGCGTTTCGCATCCATCCCGTGGAACGGAGTGCCGATCCTCTAAGAGCATCCGCTTCAATAGCTCTAGTGTAAACCGTGGTGGAATGATGATTGTTCCAATACTAAGAAAAAACAGGACAAGGCATGGGGTATATTTCGCAGATATCCGACATTCATGAATTTGATAGAGTTTCAGCGAAATAGGGCCCAAGCTCGTTGGACCAGGAAGCAGGCCAAGAGGAAGTCCTGGAGAGGCTATCTGTCCTCTATCAGCTGCTATGTCCCAGCAAAGGAAGTGTGGGACCGACTGCACAAGGTTGAAGGCAAATACCGCTGCTTTACAGTCCCTCTTTTTCCCTCTGTAAGCTCGCTACATGACCAGGCAAATGTGTTGGGCGCACATTTTGCAGCCGTTTCAAACTCATCTCATTACTCTCCAGCGTTTCTGAAGTTTAAAGCAGATGCAGAAAGAACGAAAGTCAGCTTGGCAGGAGGAGCCTCTGCACCATATAATCAGCCGTTTACAATGGTTGAGCTTCAAATGGCTCTCAAAATCCGGAAGCGTTCATCCCCCGGTCCTGATCGAATACATTATGAGATGATCCGGCATTTATCGGAGGAGTCACTCACAGCCCTCCTGACATATTTCAATGAACTATGGAACGATGCACACTTCCCTGCCGATTGGAAGCAGGCAGAAGTAATTCCGCTGCTGAAGCCTGGAAAAGATCCTTCACTTCCTACAAGTTACAGGCCGATTGCACTGACTAGTTGCTTAGGGAAAACGTTTGAAAGGATGATTAATAAGCGTCTTGTTTATTTCCTGGAGCAACACAATATTTTGAATGTAAATCAATGTGGGTGTCGATCAGGACGTTCCACCATAGACCATTTAGTCCGGCTGGAGACTGTTGTACGTGAGGCGTTTGTGAATAGGCAGCATTGCGTATCTGTCTTTTTTGATTTAGAAAAGGCTTACGATACCACTTGGAGACATGGCATCCTGCGTGACTTGTTCATGTATGGAGTACGCGGCAGATTGCTTCATTGTATAAAAAACTATCTTAGTGGACGTTTCTTCCGTGTACGGTTAGGCGCGACAGTATCCAATTGCTTTGTCCAGGAGAATGGTGTTCCTCAGGGCGGAGTACTTAGTGTCACCCTCTTCGCCATAAAAATTAACTCTCTTTGTCGTGTCATACCTTCCTCAGTATCATATTCATTATACGTAGATGACATTCAAATCTCTGTAGCATCATGTAATATGTCTAGCTGTGAAAGGCAGCTACAACTAGCCATAAATAAAATGACTAAATGGGCTAACGAGAATGGTTTTAAGTTCTCTCCAGAAAAAACTATTTGTGTTCCATTTTCTTTGCGGCGGGGGCTCTGGTTAGAACCCACTCTCATGTTAAATGGAAATGCCATCGAAGTTAGAACTGAGCATAAGTTTCTGGGAGTGATATTTGACAGTAAGCTTAGCTTTGTCTCCCATCTCAAATGGCTAAAGCAGAAATGTATGCAGACATTGAACATTCTTAAAGTCCTCTCACACAAGTCTTGGGGTTCTGATAGGAGGTGTCTACTTCGTTTGTACCTCTCTCTTGTACGATCGCGCCTTGATTATGGGTCTGTTGTGTTCGCGTCTGCTCGGCCGTCTGCCTTAAAAATGCTTGACCCTGTGCATCACCTTGGGTTGCGTCTTGCAACCGGTGCTTTTAGGACATCTCCTGTTTTAAGCTTGTATGCTGACTCCAATGAAATGTCACTTGAAAAAAGGCGGCAGTATCTAAGTCTGGTTTATGCCTACAAGGTGTTATCGGAACCCAGCCATCCAGCCCACAGTAGTATTCGAGAGTCTAAGTTTTATCGTACTTTCGAGCATAAACCAACTGTTGTTCGACCCTTGAGCCTTCGTTTTGAGAGCCTCCGTCTCTCCCTTAACCTGCCACGTGAGGGTGTTCATTTCCTAGAAAGTGCATGTCATACTGCCCCATGGGATATCAAACCTATAGCTTGTGATTGGTATTTTACAAAATTTAATAAACATAACGTGTCTCCACTCATTCTACAACAGGAATTCTTAGCTCTGCAAGAAAAATACAGACATTACTGCCAGTTTTACACTGACGGTGCCAAGTCCTCAATGTATGTCGGCTCCGCTGTTTATTCAAATTCGTTTACCCATGTTACTCGACTTAACAATGTCGCCAGCATTTTTACTGCCGAACTATATGGTGTTCTGGCAGCACTTGACTACATAATCAGGAGCAAAGTGATGAAAGCCATTATATTTGTAGACTCTCAAAGTGTTCTTACTGCAGTATGTTCTGTTACACCAACTACGAATAAGTTGACTCAACTCGTACGGGCCAGAGCTCAACAGGGACTCGCTGGTGGGAAGGACATTAAGTTTTGCTGGATCCCGAGCCATGTGGGCATCGCAGGCAACGAGGCTGCAGATAGACTAGCCGCCTCTTCACAGAACCTTTTACCATCGAATGTCTGCGTACCTTACCAAGACCTTAAAACGTCCGTAAAATTTTCACTCTCGCAGCTATGGCAATCTGAATGGAAGTTAGCCGATAACAATAAGCTTCATGCCATCAAACCAGAACTTGGTGCATGGGAAACCTCATATAATAAAAATCGTTTCCACGAAGTCCTCCTGTGCCGGTTGAGAATTGGCCACTCGTTCCTAACCCATCAATACCTGCTTATAGGTGAGGAACCGCCAATATGCGAGCACTGTGGAGAAACTTTATCTGTTCTGCATGTTCTCTTTCTTTGCCGTGGCCTTCTACAACAATACAAGACCTATTTCCCTGAGTTTTTCAAGTACAACATCCCATTTCACCCTGTCTTAATTCTAGGGGAGCAGCCTCTCATATCATTTGAACGTCTTTTAGCTTTTCTCAAAACTACAGGTATCTTACACAAACTATAGCCAAGTTCTAGTCTAGTCTAGTGTACTTTTACCAATGTTTTTTAGCTTACCTAGTTTGGCGCAGTATGGCCGTCGGAGCTCTTGCGCCATAAAACCCGCAAACAACCACAATCGCCTGAGCCTTAACGCTCATTTCACTTTACTTTGTTGTGCCCAACCAAGTAGGCAGTACCCCAAGCGGCACAAGAATATTAGGCGAATATCTACACAATATTGTTGGCAGATACTCAGAATATACGGTTCTTCCCATCCACACGATGTCTAGACGCTATCGTTTCAAAAGCGGGGCAGTACCAGCACAATATCGCTGGAGTACCGCCACCGTCAGGCTGAGTACCCACCGGACGCCGAGTATATCTATAGAGTACTAGCAGCGTCGGTTGAGTGCACACCGGACGTCGCGTGTTAATCCAAGGTCAATCGAGTTGTCGGAATACCCGCCAGATATCGCCCGTATATCCATAGAGTACTTGGAGCGTCGGCTGAGTACCCACCGGGCATCGCGTATGTCAATCGAGCTGGCGTGTTGTCTGAGCACCTGCTGGATATCGGGCGTATATCTATAGAGTACTTAGAGCGTCGGCTGAGTATCCGCCGGGGGTCGAGAATTATAATTTTGTACTGGCAGTGTCGTGAATTAAGGCCAGCTGAACTAGGAGAAAACATACACATAAAGAAAAGACCATTCACACCGCTGGACTAGCAACTGATTTTCATTTCTTCTTCTTCTACTACTACGAGCCCCACTTGAGAAAACAATTCTCTTTTCCTCTTTTTTGCTTTCTAATTCCCCTTAATTTTTTCTCTTTACCCCCGAAGAAACATTTTTTCTTTTTCGTGCAGCACGAGAGAAGGTGCACTAATGCAGTCATCGCCTTTTTCCTCAATGGCAAGTGCCTCTAAAATTTCACGTCCCAGTTTTGTCTTGTTCCTTGCCACGATGTTTACGTCGTAGAACCGCGCCGAACATTGACACGCACGACAATGGGTTGGCAAGTGTCCTCCTGCTGACAGGGACTTCACTGATGCAGCGTGCTCCCTCGTCCGATCGTTAATGCATCGGCCGGTTTGTCCGATGTAACTTCGGCCGCATGTCAGCGGAATGTGGTACACCACCTCCTTTTCACACAGGGCGTATGAACACTTGTGAACTGTGCCACACCTTTTCTCGTTGTTACTTCGCTCCTGGTTGACCCTGCGGCACATGGAATAGGCCTTGTTTGGAGCCGAACACACCACCTGAACGCCTTGCCGTCCAGCAACCTTTTTTAACTTGTGGGTCATCCCGTGAACATAGGGCGCTACCACCACCGCATGTCGAGTCTTTTTCTTTTCCTTTGTGCTTTTACTCGTGCACCCCAATCCGCGCTTGATGGTCTTGCACACCTGCTCGCAAATCGCTACCAGGAGTGATTTTGGATACCCAGCTTCCTGGAGCCTCGAGACCTGAGTTTTAAAACTTCGCTCGGCTTGATGGTGACAGGTCTTCTTTAGGGCGGATATAAGGGCTGTGGTGGCCACCCCTCTCTTTACGTTCTTGGAGTGCCCCGAGTCAAAAGGTAGAAAGCCTTTGCATGACCTGGCTTGGTATCTCCAGCACACGTGGTTACCCTTGAATTCTAATGCCAGGTCCAGGAATCTGATGGAATTATCCACGGGGAGTTCATGGGTGAATTTGAGCCCCAAGCAGCTCTGCTCAAAGCATTGCATCACTGTGTCCCGGCACCCGTCCATTTCTTCATCAACCTTTGTGTTGCATAGAATTAAAAAATCGTCGACGTACCTGAAGATGCCTTCAATCCTTGGATCTTTTAATTTTTCTTGAATGGCACTTCCGCAAGCCGCGAGGAAAACATCGCTGAGGTAGGGAGCCACGCGTGATCCAATGCAAACTCCACTTCTTTGTACGTATGAAGAATTCTCGTGCGACACTACTGTTGCCGTCAGGTACACACGTAGGAGCTCCAAGAAACTGTCTAGGTTCATGCCGGCTGTGTTCTGGAAAGCTACGACACCCTGCTGTTCGATGGTCTTTCGAAGAATTGATAGCAGGCTTGCTTGTGGTATGGAGTAATATAAGTCCTGAATGTCGATAGAAAACCCGGAAACAATGTCAGACCCCTTCTCCCGAATAAAGGCGATCACACTTTCGGAGTTGGGAATCCTGAAAGGATCTTGCATCGTACACTGGGACAATTGCTTTGCCAGATAGATCGACACCTGTCCTTGCCATGTGTTTCTTTCCGAAACTATAGCCCGAAAAGGCACGCCGTCCTTGTGTGTTTTTGCTGAAAAAAACACCGACAGGTGAGTGTCCTTTGTTCCTTTGATTTTCGTTACGAGACTTCCTTGACAGTTGTCTTCGAATATCTTCAGGATGGCCTTTTTTGCTGATTTCGTTCTTTTTTCTTCTACTGGAATGAAATTCTTAGCCACGGCTTGAGTGGCCTTTTGTCCATACTCTTCAGAATCCAGCACCACAAACCCTCCCTCTTTATCCGATACACAAAGCCTGAGGTCTTTGGTCCGCAATTCATGTACCGTTGATCCAAAGCTAAACTTTTGATGCACTTGGCCCCTTAGGTTTGCTAGGCAGTCGATCCCTTCATTAATGATCTGCGATGCTTTCTCTTCGGGAGCTTTTGACGCAATGGACCGTACTAGCACTACCTTGTCTACGGCTTCCATCCTTGGTGGAATTGCGAACTTGGGTCCTTTTGAAGCACACGCTCTCGCCTGCGGCGAAAGACTTACATCTCCAATTACTTGGATAGGGTACATTTTTGGACAAGCCGTGCTCTTTCTTGCCATGTGAACTTTCCATGTAGGAAGAAAAGGCGATGACTGCATTAGTGCACCCTCTCTCGTGCTGCACGAAAAAGAAAAATGTTTCTTCGGGGTTAAAGGGAAAAAATTAAGGGGAATTAGAAAGCAAAAAGAGGAAAAGAGAATTGTTTTCTCAAGTGGGGCTCGTAGTAGTAGAAGAAGAAGAAATGAAAATCAGTTGCTAGTCCAGCGGTGTGAATGGTCTTTTCTTTATGTGTATGTTTTCTCCTAGTTCAGCTGGCCTTAATTCATGAGTATGAACCAACTAGCTCAGCTCAAGCCTGTTACAGATTATCTTTCTAGTTCTCTGAGCACTCCATTCGTAAGTTTTAACCTCCTCGACCCACAGACGCTTATTCTTCTAATCGCCACCATCACCTGCCGAGCAAGGCTGTTATCAAGGTGTATCAAAAAGAAGATCCTCGTGGATGAGGTACAGCAATGCTTTGGGATATTTGAACCCTCTCAGGGACATGCCCAGCGAGTCTCGAAAATCCTCAGGTCAGAGTCATGGCGCCAAGTACGCTTACTCACGGATTTCCTGAGAGTGAAATGTCTCAGCTACAACATATTCCTCAACCAAATGACCAAGACAAGATGCTTGACAGAGCGTATATGGAAAGAATGCTTTCTTCCTACATGGAAAGTTCACATGGCAAGAAAGAGCACGGCTTGTCCAAAAATGTACCCTATCCAAGTAATTGGAGATGTAAGTCTTTCGCCGCAGGCGGAGCGTGTGCTTCAAAAAGGACCCAAGTTCGCAATTCCACCAAGGATGGAAGCCGTAGACAAGGTAGTGCTAGTACGGTCCATTGCGTCAAAAGCTCCCGAAGAGAAAGCATCGCAGATCATTAATGAAGGGATCGACTGCCTAGCAAACCTAAGGGGCCAAGTGCATCAAAAGTTTAGCTTTGGATCAACGGTACATGAATTGCGGACCAAAGACCTCAGGCTTTGTGTATCGGATAAAGAGGGAGGGTTTGTGGTGCTGGATTCTGAAGAGTATGGACAAAAGGCCACTCAAGCCGTGGCTAAGAATTTCATTCCAGTAGAAGAAAAAAGAACGAAATCAGCAAAAAAGGCCATCCTGAAGATATTCGAAGACAACTGTCAAGGAAGTCTCGTAACGAAAATCAAAGGAACAAAGGACACTCACCTGTCGGTGTTTTTTTCAGCAAAAACACACAAGGACGGCGTGCCTTTTCGGGCTATAGTTTCGGAAAGAAACACATGGCAAGGACAGGTGTCGATCTATCTGGCAAAGCAATTGTCCCAGTGTACGATGCAAGATCCTTTCAGGATTCCCAACTCCGAAAGTGTGATCGCCTTCATTCGGGAGAAGGGTCTGACATTGTTTCCGGGTTTTCTATCGACATTCAGGACTTATATTACTCCATACCACAAGCAAGCCTGCTATCAATTCTTCGAAAGACCATCGAACAGCAGGGTGTCGTAGCTTTCCAGAACACAGCCGGCATGAACCTAGACAGTTTCTTGGAGCTCCTACGTGTGTACCTGACGGCAACAGTAGTGTCGCACGAGAATTCTTCATACGTACAAAGAAGTGGAGTTTGCATTGGATCACGCGTGGCTCCCTACCTCAGCGATGTTTTCCTCGCGGCTTGCGGAAGTGCCATTCAAGAAAAATTAAAAGATCCAAGGATTGAAGGCATCTTCAGGTACGTCGACGATTTTTTAATTCTATGCAACACAAAGGTTGATGAAGAAATGGACGGGTGCCGGGACACAGTGATGCAATGCTTTGAGCAGAGCTGCTTGGGGCTCAAATTCACCCATGAACTCCCCGTGGATAATTCCATTAGATTCCTGGACCTGACATTAGAATTCAAGGGTAACCACGTGTGCTGGAGATACCAAGCCAGGTCATGCAAAGGCTTTCTACCTTTTGACTCGGGGCACTCCAAGAACGTAAAGAGAGGGGTGGCCACCACAGCCCTTATATCCGCCCTAAAGAAGACCTGTCACCATCAAGCCGAGCGAAGTTTTAAAACTCAGGTCTCGAGGCTCCAGGAAGCTGGGTATCCAAAATCACTCCTGGTAGCGATTTGCGAGCAGGTGTGCAAGACCATCAAGCGCGGATTGGGGTGCACAAGTAAAAGCACAAAGGAAAAGAAAAAGACTCGACATGCGGTGGTGGTAGCGCCCTATGTTCACGGGATGACCCACAAGTTAAAAAGGTTGCTGGACGGCAAGGCGTTCAGGTGGTGTGTTCGGCTCCAAACAAGGCCTATTCCATGTGCCGCAGGGTCAACCAGGAGCGAAGTAACAACGAGAAAAGGTGTGGCACAGTTCACAAGTGTTCATATGCCCTGTGTGAAAAGGAGGTGGTGTACCACATTCCGCTGACATGCGGCCGAAGTTACATCGGACAAACCGGCCGATGCATTAACGATCGGACGAGGGAGCACGCTGCATCAGTGAAGTCCCTGTCAGCAGGAGGACACTTGCCAACCCATTGTCGTGCGTGTCAATGTTCGGCGCGGTTCTACGACGTAAACATCGTGGCAAGGAACAAGACAAAACTGGGACGTGAAATTTTAGAGGCACTTGCCATCGAGGAAAAAGGCGATGACTGCATTAGTGCACCTTCTCTCGTGCTGCACGAAAAAGAAAAAATGTTTCTTCGGGGTTAAAGGGAAAAAATTAAGGGGAATTAGAAAGCAAAAAAGAGGAAAAGAGAATTGTTTTCTCAAGTGGGGCTCGTAGTAGTAGAAGAAGAAGAAATGAAAATCAGTTGCTAGTCCAGCGGTGTGAATGGTCTTTTCTTTATGTGTATGTTTTCTCCTAGTTCAGCTGGCCTTAATTCATGAGTATGAACCAACTAGCTCAGCTCAAGCCTGTGGCAGTGTCGTCCGAGCACCCGCCAGATATCGCGCGTATATCTACAGAGTACTTGGATGGTAGGGCGAGGGTAAGACGGGCAGGAAAGGAGAAGTAGACGGTACGCTGCAGAGAAGAGAGGGGAAAACTCCTTCCCTCTTTAGCGTTCCGTCTGCTTCCTTCTCCCTGGCCCGTTTTACCCTCGCCCTACCTTCTCGAGTTGCAACGGACCACAGATACCGCCCAATTTATGTGCTACAAAAATATTTTATTTGCTCACGCCACCATTAGGCTTCGGCCTTTTTTGGTTCCTTTATCATACACACATGTAGATAGATTACGCATACCACAAGCATCAGCTGAACATATATTAAGCGCACACACATACGTGGCACATACAAACATCAGCCCAACAGCACACTAACCACCACCTCCTAGAAATAAGACCGTAGCGCTCTTCTCGTGACGTCGCAACGGAAGGCCATCGGGGGGCGCGACGAAGCGAAGGCGACGCGCGTGCATCGACCGTCGCAACGTGCGTCTTATTAGCTAAAATAAATGCTGCATATAGCAACTGTTCTAGAAAACATTTTATTACACGGGAAAAACATTACACTGCTAAAATATCGGTACGAAATGGCACGAGGTATGCGTATAAAACGTCTATAGAAAAATGTGATTGTTTTAAGTCGAAAACATTGAGTCGCAATTATTTCTGTAGGAATGCATGTTTTATACAGAAATACTTCGGCAAAATGGTGAGATACGCAGTGATTGGACAGAGCAAATCAGAGCACTGTTAAAAATCACGTAGACGTAGTCAACGGGGACACGACTAGACAAGCTTCATTTACGATCATGCAAGTGGTTGTTATCGCGTGCAGTCACTGAATTCTTGCATTATACCCCGGCCACATGGCAAAATTAATGTATTTTCGATCGAGTGACATTATGTGGTCGACAAATCAGCTTGCGACGCTCGTATAATCACTCAAGACCGCGAGCTGATTAAATTTCATATCATTTTATGAAAATATATTAACTTTTCCGTGTGGCAGGGGTACTACACTTACTATTTAGTCAACTAATTCACTTCTCCCTATGGGTTTGAGCTGCCTTAGAACAAAATATAACTTATTTTGTATACAATAATACTGTTACCTTAATAAGTTAAGATTCTAGTATAAACGCGGTAAAGGCAATAAAGTAACATTAGTATAAATATACACGTAAGCACCAACAACGCATTTTCAATAATCACAAACTTGTTATTCACCTTCCAATAAAAACTAGAATATTACCGCTCATATTTACAAATGACGACGCAACAGCACGCGGATAACAACGAAGAACAAGATTCCATTCTATCACAAGATTTAAAAAAGGGAGTGGATACATTGCCGGCAGCCGGCAAAACAGCTAAAAAAAAAGAAATGCCGGCAGTATCCTCCTATTGGCTGGCCGTAGTCACCGGACATCCGGTTTCCGGTTCACGTTGGGTCCATGCGTTCTGTGATCGTTACCCACTGTCCCCTTTCTTCCCCGGTGGTCCGTCGATGGCTGCGTGTAGCGACCGGCACTCAGGGGCCAGTGTTCAAGATGTTAGTTTCAACGTTGGCGACAAGTTTTCGAGCTTTGCTGAGCTCGACGAGAAGATATCACTTTACAGCTCTACGAACTACGTTCAGCTGTGGAAAAGGGACGCTCGGACCATCGAAGCGGCCAAGAAAAGAGTCGGAAAAATTGCTGCAAGCATGTCGGATGCATTGAAGTATCAGTCAGTTAAGTACTGCTGTATCCACGAGAGGAAGAAGTTTACGACAAACGCAACGGACCGAAACTCTTCGTCAAGTAAGCTTTATATTTCCCCGTCAAAATCCAAGTATCCGCTTTCCCGTCAGTCGCGATGCGTGATCAAAGCCCTGCACGCGGGCCACGCTGTCGCGGAGGAGCGTGATAACAACTCCCCACTAATACGTTTCCAGCTGGACGATTTATCATACTCGTTATACAGACTGATTTATGTGCACCATTTAACGACGGAATAGCGCATAAACATCTTGTTCTTGGTGCCGCTGTGGCGCGAGTCGCACGGATTATGGTTCAATCTTTCGATTTAGGCAGTGACTACGTTTCAGGCCACGTAACAAGGACTGTACAACCACCATAAAAGCTCAGGATAAGGCTTGGGGAAGGTTTCGGCGGTACCCGACTGTTCAGAACAAGATGAAATTCAAACAGTGTAAAGCAAAAGCTCGTTGGACACGAAAACAAGCTAAATGGACCTCGTGGGTGAAATATGTGTCCTCCATAAATAGCTTTGTTCCTGCAAAAGAGGTATGGGATCGTGTTAGGAAAATTCGAGGTACTTATCACTCTTTCAGCATCCCCCTTTTTCCTTCATCGTCCCCATCGCTAAAAGATCAGGCTGACATTCTTGCTAATCATTTTCAAGAGGTCTCCAGTTCTTCAAATTACACTACTAAATTTAAAAAGTTCAAGTCCTTAGCAGAAAACCAGCCAATTGATTTCTCTGGAAGTGATACTGGTTACAACCGGCCGTTCACAATGTGTGAGCTTGAAATGGCCCTTGCAGTAAGGAAGCAGTCAGCACCTGGTCCAGATATGATCCATTATGAACTGCTGAGGCACCTGTCGGCTGAATCCTTGGTGCATTTGTTGTCTTTCTTTAATCATTTATGGGAAGCTTCTTGTTTTCCACGGTGCTGGAAGCGAGCACACATCATTCCCATCTTGAAGCCTGGCAAAGACCCTTCCCTACCAGCAAGTTATCGGCCTATAGCACTGACTAGTTGCCTAGGAAAAACCTATGAAAGGCTTATAAACAGAAGGCTAGTATACATTCTAGAACAAAAGAAAATTTTCGATAAAAACCAGTGTGGTTTTAGAAGAGGTCGCTCGACCTTAGATCACCTTGTCCGGTTGGAGACTCTCGTGCGTGAGGCTTTTGTGAACCGGCAGCATTGCCTATCTGTCTTTTTTGATTTACAGAAGGCATACGATACGGCTTGGCGGTACGGAATACTTCAGGACCTGTATAGGTGCGGTGTTCGTGGTCGCATGCTGCGTTGCATAAGGGACTTCTTGACAGACCGTTTTTTTCAGGTCCGCTTGGGATCCACGCTCTCAGATGTTTTTACACAGGAAAACGGCGTCCCACAAGGAGGTGTCTTGAGTGTTACCCTGTTCGCAATTAAGATCAACAGTCTAGCTACAGTTATACCACCATCAGTTTTTTATTCATTGTACGTAGACGATGTCCAGATCGCTTTTTCCTCATGCAACTTGTCAATTTGTGAGCGCCAATTGCAGATAGCAATAAATAGGATGAGTAAGTGGGCCGATGAAAATGGGTTCAGGTTTGCACCAGAGAAAACGGTGTGCGTGCCTTTTTCATTACGTCGGGGGTTGTCGCTAGATCCCAGCTTGCAGATGAATGGCACTGACATTCCCGTTAGGCATGAACACAAGTTCTTGGGTGTAATTTTTGATAAGAAGCTCACTTTTCAGACCCATCTAAAGGAACTGAAGAGAAAGTGTCTTAAATCTGCTAATGTTCTCAAGGTACTTGCACACATGTCCTGGGGTTCTGACAGGAGGTGCCTCTTGCGACTCTACAACTCGCTGGTTCGTTCCCGTCTCGACTATGGTGCGGTTGTATATGGCTCGGCACGACCGTCATCTTTAAAGATGCTAGATCCCGTGCATCACCTTGGACTTCGACTTGCCACGGGAGCCTTCCGAACGTCGCCTGTCCCGAGTTTGTATGCAGAGACGTACCAAATGCCACTAGAAAAGCGAAGACAGTACCTCAGCCTACGCTATAGTTATAAAGTCAAATCAGACCCTGAACACCCATCTTTCCGCTGTTTGCAGGTATCTCCTTTTTTACGTCTTTTTGAAAACAAGCCAAGTATAACACGGCCTTTAAGCCTCCGCATTCAAAGTATGTCTGCATCCCTGCAGCTTGAACTTCCCGAGCGTAGCTTGATGACGAGAGTTCGAAGCATTGCTCCTTGGAAGGCGGTGCACTATAGCTGTGACTGGTCGCTGACGAAATACAATAAACGATCTGTTGCGCCACTAGTTCTTCAGCAAGAGTTTATGACCTTGCAAGCTAAGTATGGGGACTATGCACAATTCTTTACTGATGGTGCAAAAACTCCACACTTTGTCGGTTCGGCTGTATATTCAGAACAGTTTGTGAAAGCTCGACGGCTTGACTCTTTTGCCAGCATTTTTACAGCAGAGCTTTATGCTGTGCTCATGGGTATTGAATATATATTAGGCAACAATATCAGGAAAGCTATTTTCTTTGTGGACTCTCAGAGTGCCCTCCTCTCTCTCTGTTCCCTCAGCGATTCTAAGAATCGGCTTGTGCAACAAGTACGTGTAGAGCTAAACCTGGCCTCCCAAATGGGATACATTATCAAGATGTGCTGGGTACCAAGCCATGTGGGAATTTCAGGTAATGAAAAGGCGGATAGGCTAGCAGCCTCTACCAAGGATGCTCTGGCAACACCCATTGGGCTGCCTCAAGAAGATTTTATACCAGTTCTCAAAAGAGCAATTCATAACGCCTGGCAGCTAGATTGGGACAAAGAAATAGATAATAAGCTGCATGTTGTCAAACCACGTTTGGGGGTATGGGAGAGTTCGTACCATAGAGACCGTCGCCATGAAGTTTTAATGTGTCGGTTGAGAATTGGACATTCGCGTGTGACCCATCGCCATCTTCTCTGTGGGGAGGACACGCCACTCTGTGAGCACTGTGGTGAATTGCTAACTATATTGCACATTCTTTGGCACTGCAAAGTCTTTGATCAAGAACGTCGAACAAGCTTCCCTTCACTTTCCGGATTTCTACCCTTTCATCCAGCCTTCTTGCTGGGAGATAAACCTTTAGTCCCCTTCCATCGCATTTTAGATTTCCTTAGAAAAACGGGCTACCTGAACCAGTTATAAATCTTCTGCATAGTAATTCCTTTCTTTTACTATAGACTCTTTTAACCGTTTCTTTGGCGCAGCATGGCCTATGTTGCTTTTGCGCCATTAAACACTTAATAATCAATCAACCACGTTTATCTACAGGGTGGGTCAAATGGATTGAACCCACTTTAAACAGACCGCAAAAATCGGTTTCTCAAGGAATCGTGCTGAAATTTTGCAGACAGGTGCGGAAACATGGTGCATCTTTTTGACTAAAAGATTAAAGGACAAACTTACGTCGTTAGAAAACTACAAACGAAAAATCGCCAATCCCTACGGGCGGACCAAGCAGACCATAACACACGGACTGATACGCAACCGATTTTTTCGGTCCGTTTAAAGTGGGTTCAATCAATTTGACCCACCCTGTATATTTGTGGATGGCTTTCCGTGGCACTGCGATAAAGCTAAAGCTCTAGGCTTATGCGCTGATAAGAACCAGTCACAGGCACTTTTTACCTTAGGAATGCCATAGGAAGTTGTTTCCGAATGTATAGAAGTTCACTGACCATCAGAAGCAAAATATCGCTTGTACCAGCTGAATTTTCCAAGGGAAACTTTTGTTTACAGTGTCCTCTCGCAATGTTTTAATGAGAAATATACTTTCCATGCAGGACTTTCAAGAAAGACTGTCCATTCAGCATTTACCTGGTTGCCAGCAAGGACGGCGCGCACCTGGAGGTGAGGAGTGTCAGCTCTCTCCACAACCATGAGTTGTCTGAAGCACTCTTCAGGCACCTACCCCAGCAGCGCAAGCTACCACCTGATCTTGAAGAGAGCAAAAACAATGCTCCAGCTTAAAGCAAACAAGAAGCTTGTGAGAGAACAGTTGGAGAAAGAAAGTAACAAAGTGATTACGCTGAAGGATCTCTCCAACCTCGAAGCGAAAAGCAAGGGCCAGGCGCCACGGAATGACATTGAAAAAACTGTTGCAATGCTGCAAAACGACTACAACGCCTCAGTCCGCCTGCTCGTCGACGAAAAAGACGAATTGAGGGCCATGTTTTTTCAAGATGACGCCATGAAGAGGTCTTTTGCAGCCTACCCGGAAATCATCTTTATAGATGCTACGTACAAACTACTGGAGACAAGGATGGCGTGCTTTCTTGTACTCATTGAAGACGGCAACGGGCTAAGTGAGATTGTGGCTGTAGGCTTGTTTGCCACAGAGGACGGCGAAACGTTGCAGTGGTTTTTTGAAGCATTCAAGGAATCCAACCCAAGCTGGGCGTCGATCAGAGTCACCATGGCTGACAAAGATCTGAAGGAGCGCCAGGTCGTCACGCAGCTTCTTCCTCAAGCGTCCCTGCAAATCTGTGCATTTCACACTCTGCAAACGTTTCGAAGGGAGATAAGCATCCAGAAACTTGGAATATCAAGACCCGTCCAAGAAACTGCCCTGGATCTGCTGCAGAGTATGGTCTACTCACAAAGTGAAGAAGAGTACGAGCGTCTGTACAGGACATTCAAGTTGTCAGCGGCACCAGTCATTGTGCAGTACTTCGATTCAAACTGGCACAACATACATGAGGAGTGGATCATGGGGAGCAAGTGGTCATGTGGCAATTTCATGAATGCCACAAACAATCGTGCTGAGAGCATTAATGGGAAGCTAAAAAGCATTGTTGACCGCTATAGCTCCCTGGAAAATTTTGTGCGCAGGTTCTTTTCTCTTGTGTATTCAACAAGAAAAGAAGTCATGCACAAAGCCGTGACCATGCTCCAGAAAAGGCAGGTTACCTCAAGTACCGATGAAGCTCATGTGCGTTACTCTGGACATCTAACACCCTACGCTTTCAAGCACGTGGAGCGGCAACTTCATCTTTCAACTTCTGCCACCGTGAAGTGTGATGATGGGGAGATGGTTCAGGTCGTCGCCAATCACAAGTTGTATCATGCATCTGTCAGTGACTGTTCGTGCGGATTCAGGACTGCAATGCTACTTCCGTGTTGCCACATTTTCACAGCAAGGCACCACTTTGGACTGGACAAGTATGATGAAAGTCTCTGCAGTGACAGGTGGTCTGCAGACACGTATGCTCAAAGCGTAACAATGGTGCTTCACCACGAGCAGCAGGAAACATTGCATGTGGAGAAGAAAGCGGACGGCAGAATTCTCTCAAGTCACCAGAAGTTCAAGAAGGCATCTGTCATTTCCGCAAAACTTGCCACCCTAGCATCGGAAGGTTCAATGGCAGAATTTCAAAAGAAGACAGAACTTCTTGAAGATCTCCTGTCGAACTGGATGAACGGTTATGATGTACAGCTAGTATCATGTAAATCCTCAGAAGCTGGGAGTGCTGACTGTACTGCAGAAAACTCTATGAACAATGATCCAGTGACGGAAATCTGTGAAGCTACAACAGACAGAAACATTGGTTCAGCTGCTACCGTGGTTACAGATCAAGGAGCTTCTGTGGTGGATGACAACGCACAAGACAACCACCAAAATCTGCGAGAGTCAGAGGAAGCCATTCCTTGCACTTCATCTACCTCCGCATTAAGTAGCATCAAGGTGCCACCAGCAATGCGAAAGTGTGGACGGCCGAAGGGTCATGCTTTGACAGTAGTCGGGCTTGCAAAAAAAGGAACCGTGCCACTGGGGCACAAGTGCCTTTCAAGTTGCTATCAATGCGGGAAAAAAGGAAACAAATTTTGGGGTGGCTGGTGGGCCAGACTGCAGCAAAAGCTGCAATCGACGGAAAAATGCTTGAAGAAAATGATGTCGAGCAGAGACCGGAGCTAATACACTGCGGTATTCTGGACGAGAATGTAGACGTCAACGCAGTGCAAAGGTTTTTCTCAGAAGATGCCTGGTTGTCAGTCACGAGCGTTATACAGCATAAGCAGAAGCTACAGAAGTGGGACTGCCACACATGTAGCAGCGACCTTGAAGGACAGGACTCAATTGTGTGTGACTGGTGCTTGTCATGGTACCACTTAACTTGTGTTGGCCTAAAGAAGCAGCCAAAAACAAAAGTTTGGCAGTGTTTAAACTGCGAGTAATTGTCTTTGTTCATAAAACAAAAAGCATGACATTACTTTCTTTATCTGTAACTTGTAAAGTGGTGTGCTATTTTTATTTCCATGTTGTGGCTGATGAGATGTGACTGATGTGCTTGAAAAATAAATTGAGTTTTAAAGATCTATGCTTGTTATTCTTTTGAACATGATTTTAAAAAAGGAATCTTGCTAGGTCCTTTAATTAGAGAATAGTTTCAAAATAGCGTACGCGAACTATCGCCTGCCTTGCGGGCGTGTGATCATTCCACACTCGATACCGCAGCAAGAGTTCTCTACTTTTAGGTGCACGCGACTTGGTTCACTTTATGCAAGTAACAACGTAAACGACAAGAGTGCAGGCACACCCCTGCAAAAAAAAATATAGTTGCGGCCAGCCAGTTTGTGCAAATACTGCCGGCAGACAATATTTTAGTCTATTTTGCCGGCTGCCGGAACAACATCGCTCGAGAAAACATGCCGGCAGTGGGGGAAATTCCGGCATTCTTTTTCCCGGCTACTCTGCCGGCTGCCGGCACGATAGTGCCCAAGAAAAAGTGCCGGCATTCTGGTGCCGGCATTCTTTTTCCAGGCTACTCTGCCGGCTGCCGGCACGATAGTGCCCAAGAAAAAGTGCCGGCATTCTGGTCACGTGATTGCAACCGGCCAATGGGAGGAAACTGCCGGCAATTTTTTTAGGCTGTTTTGCCGGCTGCCGGCACAATAGTCGCGTCCTTAAAAAAAATCGACTGCAGCACTTCGCTTGCGTCCTACATAACCAAGAAAACCCGTAAATAAGTTGTTTCTCACCTGTCTATTCGTATCCATACGTCCCGCTCTATCCGCCACGAAAACATTTGAACACGAACTCGAAGAAGTCTCTTTGTCGAGAGAGGGGTCGATCGATAATGACCAGTGTCATCGTTGACTAGTTGACACATGTCACTCAAACCGTAGCAGGACCTGTTTCGCGAATCCACGTAAATGGCGTAGTTTCAAGCGAAAAAAAAATACCCGGCAAGCACTCGCAGATCTGGTCGTCTCGGAGAAGCCGCGTCGAGTTCCCACGGCGTTGGAATTCATCCTTTCCTCAAGATCCCCTCTGTCCGTCGATGTCTCGCTACCTCCAGGCCGTCCCGTCCGAGGAAAAATCTGCCTCCTGGTCTCCGCACCGTCCCGTACGCCCAGCCCCTGGCCCCGTTCTTCCTTTCTTTTTGTTCCCCTCCGAAATCGTCCATTTCCCCCGCAGAAAAGGCAGGGAGAACTTGAGATCTTTCCAGTCGAAGGCTCTGCTGGAATGTCCCTCGCCTGATTCTGTTTTCGTTTGCTTGGGCAACGTGGTCCTTTTCTTGCTCGTGGTGAGGGGGAGAAGGCCAGCAGATTGTCACGTCCGAAAGGGGGGGGGCGCCTTCTCCGAAGCATGTTGCGATTGCCATGAGTCACCGCCCGTTGCCTCTCGCTTCTTGAAACGCGCACATACACCCGCGCGCGCGCACTTAACCGGATCTTGCGTTGGGCCCGAGCGCCCTGTTTCGAAGGATTAACTAAAGACGGGTACGTCACAACTGTCTCTCTCCTCTCCCTTTCCAAGTTTGCTTTCCAAGGCGCCAGCGATTCTGGTCACGTGAGGTTGACCTAAAAAGGTTGGGATCAGTCTCCCTCTTATTATGCCTCCTCTCTCACTCGTGTCGTCCCGTCTGTCTCCTCTCCCTTCTAAGTTATATTTTTGGGAGGAAAAACAAACAATATTCGTGCAATCGTCGTTACCGGGTTTGCGTCGTTGCAATATAACAAATATTCTGTGGACATCGGCTGTGTCAAAATGGTACCGGCTTTCTTTCAATACCATTTTCTAATCGGCCGAAAATGCCTAATACTGCGCAGTTATTGCCGATTCAAAAACGATATTCAGGGAAAACACGGTTCGTGTACCATACATACCATGGTTGCGTCGCCGCAATATAACAGATATTCTGTCGACATCGGCAGAATCAAAATGGTACCGGCACAATTTTCCCGATACAAAGGAAAAATCGGCAATACTCGCGCGACTTTCCCGACCCGAGGCGAATATCGCTCAAATATTGTGTACTGCCTGGGATACTATACTTCCTACTTACAGTAATAGCAGACCAATTTTAACGTGTGACGTTTCTTATGTTTATTTCTACATATGTGCTCACTTGCACTGTCCTTTGAAATGAAAGACGAAGGGATGATTAATGAGGCACTAACAGTGTCTTAATTGAGCACTCCGCAGGGGCACCTGTGAAAGCAGGTGTTTGGAGAGTGGCGTCTCCACGGACCCCGAGCCATGCGGGTTCGCCCGCCCACGTATGGCTGTGCGTGGCTTTCCCCGTGTCCGGGGAAAAGGGCATCCTGGTGGTTGAGCCTAGTTCGGGGTAGGTTTGGACCCTTCGGGGCCCCCGGTTGAGGCAATACACCACTTCGGCCCCCGCTTCTCATAGACGGGAGTCCTAGTAAGGCCCGGCCAGGATGATTCGGTCTAGCCGCCACTCCTTCTACTATCCCCTCCCTTCTTCACTTTTGTCTTCTCCTTCTCTTCACTCTTCTCACTCTCTCTCTTTCCTTTTTCAACTTTGGTGGCAAGCAATACAAAACGAAACTGGAAGCAT
>JAZHYW010041150.1:0-11690 GCA_037355805.1 Ixodes ricinus | reverse complement strand
CACATATTATTGTTTTCATGGTCTTAAGATCCAAAGACGTTTATTTTGCTGGTATGTTTTGAAGACCTCTTAATGCTCTTCATGACCTTTCTTAAGTGTAGAGTTTTTTCTCTAGAGCGTGGGGAGATTATTCCATACGCCCTAAGAAAGATGATAAAACCATTATAATCTTCAAAACTTTTCAATCCCTTTTATTTTTTTTTTCATTACCGCAGTTTACATGCACGTAGACGATCTCGCTATTCCATTCAACGTATCATGTGAAAAAGAATCACACAACGAATAAATTATAAAAGAGTACAGCAATCAAGACAAAAAAAAGAAAAAAAAACACGGTCATAACAGGATTTTAGGCCGTACGAATTCTTTTGAAGAAAGATTGGGTAATTTCAACGCCCGAAAGACCGAATGTCTGAAGCTTGAATCTTGTGAAGCGTCTCATCTATATAGGATTGGTTTATGCCGCCTCTAAAGGAACCGCCATGGCAGGTGCCGCCACTCACCAAGAGAGACAAGCCGTGCTGCGCTGCTTGCACGTTTGAGGAAGCTATCACACAAAGAAGACATCCAAAAAAGGATCCCTTTTAATAATCCACTCGTTTTATAGAACGTAACGGCGGTATATGATACCACACACACCATAAGGGTTTCCTTAACTCCCCATGAGGCTATCGACGTTTAACGTCAAAACGAAGAAAAACGGGCAATGCCCATGTTTAAACGAATCAATCTATAGCGAACGACACCGATCGAAGAGTGGCACGCCTAAGGGTGTTCGCCGATGTACACAGCGGGCTACGCAGCTCCTCTGATGGCCCAAGCATGTACACGGTCCCGCCTAACGTCTTGAGTTGGCCGCCGGAGCAAAACGCGACAGCGGATAATCGCTCGCGGCAATGTGGCTGAAATCGATGCTATCGAACGAGTTCTGCGCGCCCATTGTTCGGCTTCCTCTGATCGCGACTCGCGTACACACCCACTGACGCGGTGTTGACTTTTAGATGCGAGTTCTGGATCGCGAAAAAAGACGACAAACGGAATTGTGAACGAGTAAACGTATCTGATCGGACGGACGGCAGGAGACTTGCCGATGTGAGCGACAACCATACATGTCCATTATCATTAGGATAAAATCCGTTTCACCAGCACGCAGCACAAATCAAAATACTCATCTAAAAAAAAGGTCTGCATTATTTTTAATTCTTTATCTTTTCTTCTTTTTCAGAGCATTACGCGAGTCAATCACTGCGATGTACCAAAGAAGATCGCCGAATAATAAAATACAGATGTTTGTGGCTAAAAATTAAGTCTGCGACGCGGAATGAGCATGACAGAAGAGCGACAGTGGAACATAATGCTAAGTGCCATATTGCAGTTAGTTTTTCGGTGAAAAGTGCTTTCCGGTCACGTGATTCGCCAAACTCCCTGCGTAGATAGAAGTGACTACATCCCAGACTGTTCTGTGGTAAAGTAGGCGCGCGGGCATTTCTTAGACTCAAGAGTGTAAATTCGAGACTGCAGACAAAAAAGCCTCATCGAGTACCAAGAAAACATCAACCTCCCACTCGTGGAATGCGACGAGCGTTACCGGTCCCAAGAGACAGTCCTGTTCCTGTGCAAACTTACCGTATTTCCGGACTATAGTCAGCATCCGGTGTATATTCCGCAGAGGCAAATATGGAGTCAAAAATAAACGTTTTGGTTTAGATCGTCCGCACCCGGTGCATAGTCCGTACGCCGTGCATAGCACGCACCTGGCGCTTAGTCGACACGGCAATCTTCTCATACACGGCACACCTTGAAAAGTGCCTGCTCTTTAGTGCGATGTTCGGCAGTGTTCCAGTGTGCAGCGAGAGGCCAGCACCTCGTGGAGCGGGAGCGGCTGGGACATTCTGAGATTGGAACATCAGGCTTTCCTCGGTCGAAACAAAGCACTCGACCAGTATCCATCCCTGTCATGAGTGATATTGATTACTGGCGACGAGGTGGGAAATAACCTTCATAGACCGCCGCAGCTATCCCAGCTCGATGGATGTCTTCCCAAGGCAAGACAGAGGGAGTTCTACGGGCAAGCCTGGTCGTCTTGGGCAGAGCACCTAGGCCTCTACTTCGAAGCCAACGGCGTGACAGGAAGTAGGCAAGAAACGGGCACTGGTACTCACGTTGTGCGGAGCCCGCACGCACGAGACGGTTCGCGCATTGGTGGCGACCAGGAACCCCGGCGAGGTATCCTTCGACGAGTTGGTCACTGTTGCAGGCCCACTTTGGCCCGCGCTAGTCCGAGCTATACAAGCCACAGCAAGTTCCAACGCAGAGATCAAGCACCTAGCGAATCCATCACGAGCTACGCAGCAGCCAAGAAAATATTGGCAGCCAACTGAAACTTCGGAGGGAGCACGACGCCATTCCCCGCGACGGAGCCAACGCCCAGAGATGCGGTCTTGGAGAGCTCAGCGGCGAGCACATGTCGTCTGGTGTCGGGTATCCCAGCAACGGTCCCGACGATTCCCTCCATGGCGCCCTTGGATATCATGTTGCCGGATCGCATTGTCTGCTGCGTTGGCGACGAGCATCTACAGCAGCACCTCTTCGTGGAGCCGAAGCTGAAGTTCCAGAAAGCGTACAATAGGGCTGCGGTCCGCACAGAGAGCGCCGCATTCCAGCAGCATGATCTCAGGACAACAAAGACCGAACTAAACAAGCTTTCAAAATGGCAAATAAAGTAGAGGACACCCGCACCGAAAGACGAGTCAACAGCTAAGCGTTGCTTCCGCTGCATAGGAGTACATTCTGCAGCTATACTCCGTGTTTATAGTTGTGTGCAGTGCAGGCGAAGGCAACTCCAGGTGAAAAGAGAAAGGACGAGCACTAGGAAGGCGGGACGGGAGAGGAGGAGGGCAATTGGAGGGCGAGAGAAGAAAGGGCGAACGCAAGGAACGTTCGAGAGGAGTGGAGGTTGCTCTCCTTTTCCCCAGCCTTCCTAGTGCTTGCCCTTTCTCCCCCTCGTCAGGCGTTGCCTTCGTCTGTACTGCACGCAACTAGAGACACGGAGTATAGCTGCAAATTAATGAGCGTGCTTTGTCGGTTTTGCAACAAACCGGGACACATTGAAAATTCATGCTTGAAGAAGGCACGAAGCACAAAAGAGCAGCGCAGGACGCACAACCTGAGCCACGATACACCAGACTCTGAATTAGGAGACGAACCGGCACTGAATATGCAGGAGCTGAACTTTGTGTCAGCTGCCAGAAATATGCTACCCACATTTTTGGCGACAGTACTGCGAATTGACGGCCGCCTTCTGGTATTTGAAGTCGATTCGGGAGCTGCTTGCACCATCATCAGCGCAGCGACATTTCGTCGGCTCTGGCCATCACAACCACCAAAGGTCGGTCTTGGCACCTGGTATGGAGAAGTGTTGAGAGTGCTGGGCTCGCTGCAAGTGCACGTGATGCACAAGTACAAGGACTTCGTTCTTTCGTTGCTAGATACAGAAGGAAATGGCTGCAGCCTGCTGGGACGCAATTGGTTTTCCGAACTCAAAATTCGAGTCAGCGGAATTCATCAGATACCTGGAAACACCGATGTGCAGAAGATTCTGGCAGCCCATGGCGAGGTTTTCGGCCCGAAAATCGTTGGGTATGAAGGGCCGCCAATTAATTTGCAGCTCAAGGAGAACGCAGCACCAAGCTTCTTTTGCGCTCGTCAGGTGCCGGCTCAACTTTGGATTTGGAGCGGCAGGGCATCCTTGAGGCGGTACAGCACTCGGAGTGGTCCACTCCGGTGGTCGTCGTACGCAAGAAGGATGGTTCTGTAAGGCTTGGCGGCGACTATCCCAGTACGGTGAACGCGGCGGCAGAGCAAGCGTCCTCCACCGCCTTCTCCAAGTGACGCCCTGTCAAATCTGCAGAGTGGTACTGCGTTTTCGACACTGGAATTGGCCCAGGCGTACCAGCAACTGCGCTCACTGAGGCTACAATGGAGGTGTTAACGATCGACACAATCAAGGGTCTCTAGTACGTGAAGAGACTGCCTTTCGGAGTAGCGGCGGCGCCCGCCATTTTCCGGAAGGTCGTGAAGACTATACTCTCGCGGGAAGTCCAGGAATCAGTACCTACCTAGATGACATCATCATCTGTGGTGCTACTTGGAGGAACATGCAGCTCGTCTCAACGAGGTGCTGCTCAGATTGAAGGGCAGCGGTTTACGCCTTAAGAAGAGCAAGTGTCAGTTTGGCTTGACAAAAGTAAACTTTCTGGGGCATCGCATCAATGCGGATGGAATTCAGCCGACGCAAGAGAAGGTCCAAGCCGTTTTGGACGCGCTTGAGCCTAAAAGCAAGACAAAGCTGCAGTCGATCCTGGGTTGGCTGGTCTTTTATGATCGATTCTTAGAGAACAGAGCTGAAATTGCCAAAGATCCGTACGCACTGCTAAAGCAGGAAACACCGTAGACGTAGGGAAGCGCTCACCGTTTTCTTTGCGGAAGCTGAAGGAACTAATTGTAAGTATACAGTGTGCTGGCACACTACGATGCTGACAAGCCCGTTCTGCTTTCGTGCGATGCTTCACCACGTCGAGTGGATGCCGTGTTGGCTCAAGGAGACAGACAGTCAAGGACGAGAAGCACGTGCCCCCTCGCATCCAGCACCCTTGGTGCTGCAAAGCGCAACTACGCACAGCTTGATCGAGAAGGTCTGGCCATTGTGTTCGGCGTGGAGCATTTTCGCCAATACCTCGCGTGAAGGTCCGTCACCATATACACATACCTATCACCAATTTCTCCTCGGTATCCTGGGTCGAAACAAGCTGGTGCCCCCGGTGCTTTCCCTCGAACGATCAGGTGGTGTGTAAAGCTGGCAGCCTACAAGTACGGGCTGAAGTACAGGTGGGGACTGACGATGAACAACAACCCCCACGGAGACGTTCTGATGTTTGAGGCCTTCTCACGTCCGCCACTCGCAGCGAAGCAAGTTGCCGAGGAAACTGCACGGGATGTCGTGTTACACGAGGTCTACAAGACAACACAACAGGGCACCTTGCATCGTCTGACTGCGCCAGATTTTCTGCCCTACGTCAAAAAACCAACATAACTGTCTTCAGACAAAGGATGTGTCATGTGTGGTCATACCTGCGTCTTTGAGAGGAGATGCATTGCCACTGGTACACGTAGGACACTGAGAAATAGTTGCGATGAAGGCGCGCGCCCGCAACAATGTATGGTGGCCGGGCATCGACAAAGATATATCAGAAACGTCTGTCGCCGCATGAGGCACGTGCCAGGATCATAAATGAGTGCAACACCTGAGGTCCCGAGCCCTGAATGAAAGCTCCCGTCTGCACTATGGGACACGTTGCACGTCGATTTCGCCTCGCCGTTAGCAGGTCAGTAATTTCTCGTTCTGGTAGACGCCTACTCGAAATGGCTCGAGGTCAAACTTGCCAACAGCACGACGTCAGCGGCGGTAATTCAAGAGCTCCGTATTATTTTTGCCACGTTCGGGATACCCCGTAGAGTCGTCTCTGATAATGGAACGGCCTTCGTCTCCAACGAAATTAAAACGTTTTATTGCAACAATGGCATCAAGGCGATGACTAGTGCACTGGGCAAGCCGAGCGCATGGTTTATGAGTTGAAGCGTGCTCTCGCAAACGGAGGACGAGACAGCCTCCGCAGCGTGGTAGCCCACTTTTTGTTCAAGCAGCACAGGACCATCCGCACGGAGACTGAGTAAACTCCAGCCTGGATGCCCTTCGGAAGGGAACTTCCCTCAGCACTGCAACGACTGAAGCCTAATGGGGACGAGACACGAGCGACTTACATAGACCATCAGCGTGGGTTGTATGTTGGCCAGGCAGTCTGGATATGACGGGAAACCGCGGCGGGATCTCGGGCGAACTACCACACAAAGACCCCGATCCTGGGTCACGAGTACGCAACAAGGAGAAGTCTGCCGTTACGACAGTCACATACGAGATCGCAGGCCGTCGCAGCGTGGTCATCCAGAGGTGACCTTGTCCCCGTTTGTGTGGGACATGGACATCCCAGCTGATTCCCGTTGCACATGATGCAACAACTGCTGGACCAGCCACTAACTTGGAACATGCACAACTACTCGTCTTCGGAGGCTACATCAGCGCTACGGGGCCTCTAAGTGTGGGTGAGTGTGTGGGGAGGGGGGGGGGTGTTCGGCAGTGTTCCAGTGCGCCACGAGAGGACAGCCCCTCGTGGAGCGGGAGCGGTTGGATCATTCTGGGGTTGGAACATCAGAAGAGCCAGAGGCTCTTCTCAATCGAAATAAAGCACTCGACCAGTATCCATCACTCGCATGACTGGTACTTTTACTTAGCTTACAAAAAAGCTTGCAATATACATAAATCATCATTAACATACTTTTTTCATTCACAAGATCCGTCACGTCTCGCCATAATGAAAGATCTTGAAAAACAAAATTCCCGTATGTCCACACCTGTAGATAGTGCGCACCGCGTAAAATTTCAACTTTCAAACATGTATAGACCGCGGACTATAGTCCAGAAAATACGGTATTCCTTCTTAGTGATGACTGCATGTATATATAGACGCTTTAAAATAGTTATGTATGGACGCGGCGATAACTGACCCCCAACTTTTGGTTCCTTAGTATTATCACTATATCACTATCAGAGGTTCCTGCGTGCACACTGTCCCGCAGCGCTTTCAAAACGCCATACACTAGTCTTACCTCGCTGAGTTTAGATGATGAGAATGGCGACCGGTACCACACCCTAACATTCCCGCAGTCTCAACAAAATTACAAAAAAAAATAGATAAAAAGAAAGTTTAGCTTTTAGAAACACCATGATTTGTGGCCTTTCGTAAAAGTGATGCAGCAAAACTGCTTGGTGAGTGGAAAGGAACGCACACGGGGAAGAAATTTGTCGCCCCAGAACATAACAACACAAGCCCCACCTGAGCGTGGCGGACCGACGAACTGAGTGGCATGGGTGGGTGGGGATGACGTCAGGGAAGTGTCGTGTGCGCTTTTTGAACGACTCCAGACTCGCTAATGTTTCGCCAACCTCGTCCATCTTATGAAGGTAGCCAAAAGGACTGACGAACGAGAGTTAAAACAAAGCGTGATACAAAACAAACCTATTGACTGGTGCAGGAAGCAGGGCTCGAGCGAGAGACAACAGTCGAAGTGCAGGTGCCGATACATAGTTTGTCGAGGACACTCACGGAGATCGCTCGCCGCCTTCCGGCACGGGTCCAATCAACGAGCGCGCCGGGGGCATCACTGGCGACGCGCATCCAGAGGCATGAGCGGAGACCAATCGCCACGCATCGCCACCGCCCGAGGTATAGCAACCAGCACCCCGAACCAAAGAACGACACACAGCGCAGCTGGGGCACCTGTCTCGCTCTACGCGACCGACGCGAGACAGGCAACAGCGACACGAGGAACACAAAGGAGTGCCGCACGACGCCTTGTTGCACCCTCCACCTCCCCGCGAACGGTAACAAGCCCGGCAGTGATCTGCGCGCAGATGGTCGCGCAAAAAGAACCGCGGATAGACGAACAAAGACCAGAAAGAAGAAAACAAAAGAAAGAAGAGAGAGAGAGAGAGAGAGAAAGCCCCAGCAGAGGAGTTGGACCCCTCTCGTTTATCTTGCTTTCGCATAATCGCGGGCTTTTTGGAAACGGCCCGATCGAGCGCACGCGGGGATCGATGGAAAGCTCTTCGACGTTCCTGCGAGCAATGGATCGACGCTGTGTTGGGCGGCCCCTCCTTTTATTCGCTCCAAGTGGGCGGACCTGAATCAGCCTTCCGCTCTGCATATATCCACGTTCACTCGTGAGCTACGAGCTGTATCTTAGTTGCCGACAAGCTAAAAGAAAAAACGCGGGGCGTTGTCGACCTTAGAACGTTTTGTTATCGCTCCGATGAGACTGCGGAAAAGGCACATTACAGCACCGAAGAACCAATCACAAATCGAGAAGATAATAACCCTCTGTTTCTTAAGCAGTCGGTAGACATAGTCACTTACGCAGTGATCTAAACGGGACAAAGAAACATGCCCGTTTATGCTTCGTCTCATCCTACGATTGGACCAAAGGCCAAAGCCGTGGGCCGCGCTGTGTCCAATCACGTTCCGCGCTATGCTATGACACGCTTAACGTTGATTAGTAGGTGGACGAATAATGCTCGAATCCAACTCAGCGCTGCGTCATTTCTGTACTGGACGCCGCAATAGAGCCTGTATGTCGTGGCATTCGTTTTGCGATGTAAAACTGCTGAGTCACTAGCGCTCTTCGTGTTCGAACCGCTGTCCACCCGTCCCTCCGAGCGGTGATCCGAGACAGCGGACGCACCGACTTTACGTACAGCACCGAAGCGAACTACCGCACAAATTCTGAGAGGCTCGTGAGCCTCTGGATCTTAGGCGGTCCGTGAGCATATATAGTCACTTACGAAGTGATCTAAAACAAACAAAAACAAAAGCAAAACGGGCAGCAGCAACGACAGTACCTTTTAGAACAGTCTTTTTTGGAACAAACACTCTTAGGAGTTCCTGCAGTTGCACTCTCTTGCGTTGCACTCGGAAAATGGAAAAGCCGGTATCACGCCCCAATGATAATGCGAACTCAGTAGAGGAAAAAAACAAATAACGTTTACTCCTTTTGCCATTGAAACTGCATTACAATTGGAAAACGATACCGATCGCCCTTTTCGTTGGCTGAGCTCATGAAAGGAAGATCACCGATTGGTGTTCTACACCGCCTCGTGCTGCAGTCTACACTCTCCCGATAGTCGAGTCTTTGTACTTTCAAAGCAAACGACCGCGCCATTACTTTCTTCCAGAGAGTACGTTGAGTCGAGAATCTACGGAGCGGAGCGTTCAATAAACAATCAATCGCAAAGAAAAAAAGATTTGACTGGTAGACGCAGTTTGTGAGCGCGATGAAAGTGAGCGAGCGAAAAACGGCACGCTCGTTATTCCTGCACACATATTGTTATTCCTTCCGAGTTAAGCCGTGTTTTTGTATTAATACTTTTGTACTCGCGATTACCTGGATGCGCACCATTATATTGCGGTGAGTGATCCATCGAATGCTCTGGAGAAAAGTAGACCAGCGATTTTTTGTTTTGTTTTTGTACCGTATGGATATTTGTTATGGAGTGTACGAGCGCATCACGCATAGAACCAAACGGGGAGCTTTACACTGGGGTTCTTCGTTTTAAGATAAAATCTCAATTTTACCTGTACCCCGAACAAGGTCAACACGGGGTACATCCCGATTGCTTCCCCAATAGAGAACACAAAAACCTATTTCGAGACTCATTTTTGAAGCAGATGGGATTCGTAAGAACAGTTAGAAGAAGGTAGCTGCGGGATGAGATTACTAATAAGAAAGCTATGTATTCTGCAGACGCCGTTTACCTGCTTGCGTTACTGCATTTATCCAACACAATCACTGTTTACATTATACAAAAATACTTAACGTACACCAATGCCGTAATTATAGTTTAGCTATTGCGCATGAGTACGCGGCATATGGGCGCTCTAATGAAATTATTGAACTTCGTGATTTCAAAGGGAAAGAAGTAGATATTACTATAGTAAAATGTTGATGGTGTTCCTTTTCTTGGTGAGGCGCCGCGGACTCCCGGTGACTTCGCTGGTGATGGTGAAGTCGAGTCGGTTGGTGATGGGGAGTAAGTGACTTAGTGTACAAGGAACGGAAATGTACAACAGGTTTTGCGAGTCAAGAAGGGAACTTTGTGGACGCCCCGCGGAACCTCTCCGCGGCTACTCGAGGTGAGGTCTGTCCACCTCTAGCTCAAGGGAAGAAAGCTGTTGCTGGGGCAACACAATTCTTAAATAGACCGGCATTCGCGCGGCCCTCTCTTTAGGAAATGAAACACCTAGAGAACAAGGCTTGAAGTTGACACTGATTTTACAGCGAAGCTGTTAAGGGCTAGTTTCCCCAGGATCGTGTCCCCTGCAAAGAAACGAAGACACCGAACTCTGGACACCTACCGCCATCTATGAGCGACGGTGGCAAGCCAGGTATCTGGTTGCCGCCGTCGCTCAGTAGATGGCGGCAGCCTTCTCCACTCTAGCTTGCCGACTTGTGGCCGGCCATTACTTTCCATTGCTACAGCTCCGCTGGTCTTCCTTCTTCACCACAGTGGAAAGGCTGAAAGTTTTCTCTAACGCTTTTCGTTAAATCTGACATCACCTGGTTTTTGCTCTTGTCATTCGTTGATTCTGACGTCAGGTCTGAAGTTAAGTGGCCTTGCCACAACGAGGTAGAGGGCCTTAGAGCGATAAACTGGCAACTGAAGTGACGCTCGATTGGCCGCCGCCATGTTGCACATTTTTGACCAGTAGACACGTGATCTTATAGTTTTACGTCTAGACTTTAATGAAGTACCGCGCACAAATAATTGCTTATTGATCTTTAATAACAGTACCGACGATAGTAAGTTATGTTTCGTTTATGTCCAAAATGTGCTTTAGCGACAAAAACTCGGACAGCTTCGCAATGCCTCCGCTAGATGCCGTCAGCCGCGGTGCGGAATTTCTGGTTTTTATCGGAGCTAGACACTGATCTTTGGGGCTAACAGTATTGAAAGAATAGTTTATTATGTTTTTTACCGCGATCGCAATACAAATCTTGGCTCAGTTTTGCGTAAAAGCCTCAGGATTTGGTACAGTCACGTGTCTATAGTGGTCAAAATTGCACAACATGGCGGCAGCCAAGTGGGGGTCACTTTTGCCTGGTAAACGGGATACCAGTTTCTCGCTCTAAGCCCCTCAACCTCGTTGCCTTGCCACAAGAATGTCACAATAGCAGACAATGGTACCGTGCGCAAACATCACAAGACACCCCCGCTTGTATCTGGCGGCTGGCACGATCGGAAAGGAAACCCGATATATGAATCCCGTCGGTGGCCGCGGCTTGGCGGATGCATTCCTTACCTCCGAACGAAAACAAATAAAAACAAACGAAAAGCGGTCGCGTCGAACCTTACATTTATACTCGGCGTCCACTAGATACTATGTACCACATTATCAAGGCTAGCGTAGCATCCACATTGCAGCAGCACGCTGCTCTGCTGCGACAGCAAATGACTTCGTTTCCCGTCGCATTCACGCTTGCGCAGCCTAGCTTTGACAGAGTTGGAGCACCGCGAAAGATACACTAGCCTTGGCAACGTAACACCAAACACTTGACGCCGAGTATGGGGCTGGGCAAATGATCGATTGACCTTCCGATTAATCGAGTAATGCTTTATTCGCCATCAAATTTTTTAATCGGTTAATCGAATAAATTTTGACGAACCAAAAAAAAACATTCAACACATTCTTTATTTAGCAAACATGAATAAGAAAGGGGGAAAACGATCAAAAGCCAAAGGGAAGCCAAAGCCAAAAGCCAAAAACGATCAAGCCAAAGGAAGAGCCGCGTGTCGCGTAGTTCAATTGCCGCGGTTCAGCAGAAGAGCCTGGTCACCTTAGCTGGACAAATGACCGGAGATTCACGGAGCCAATTTTGGACATTCTGCCGACTGAAGTTCCTGTAAAGCGGAAAAACGAAGGGAGGATCGGTGGCCGGAGTGAATTATCCCACCGCAACTCGGAGCGCGTGGATACAAAAAGCTCGCGTCGCAGAACCCGGGGATCCTGGGTTTGATCCCA